>JAECUM010044344.1:0-11667 GCA_016617855.1 Megalonaias nervosa | reverse complement strand
ATATATATATATAATGCACAACAATTATAAATGATCTAAAATGCTTCATTTAGGATAAGATGACTAATCCATGAATTTCACAAATATAAATTTAGCATACCGGTACAAAAAAAAAACGTTTTCAAGTATTCAGATCACTCTGAGAGTTTTAAATCCTAACGTCTAGAAAGCATACTTTCATTGAAACATTGTAGAAAGTTACATTTTGACTTAGTACTAGGTATTGCAAGTTTATGCATTTATGTATCATTCAAAAGTGTTGACAAAAAATGTTTCGAGTCTATTTTTCCATCACATCTGAACAGATTTAGGAACTCACTTAGTCTCAGTTCGGATTATTAATTTCCGTATTAATGTTAACATCGCTTAATTCAAATAAATTAATAAATTCAACTAAACATTGCCTTTTACTCGAGTTTAGGCTTGTAACATTGTTAAAACGATTCTTTCTTCTTTTTCCTTGATCTCCAACAGAGCAACAGAACATTCTTGCATACAAAAAATGAGTATCTTTCCTCTTTTCCTTCAGATCCTAATGCTTTAAAAAGCAATCCAGCGAATTTAACACTTTTCTTGACAGAAACGAGGTATGTACTTTTGTAAAGAAAATATTGACTTAAAATATCCAAAACAATCAAAACTAGCCTTCAATATTTTTCAAGATGATACAAAAAATAACAATGAGAATAGAATATTTGAATGTTATTTTTATAATGTCATGGTATTTCAGAGAGAGAGAGAGAGTAGCAACTGTTGCCTTAGTTTGAGTGTTTTGTTTGTTCGAGATCACAAAATACTCATCAATCGCCCATATTTCTGATATCTCTAATGGTGTGTGTTCTATTGTTTAACTTCTAGAACCGGTGATGTAGATTTAAGGAAATGCTGATGTTGTTATTTTGTGCTTTTCGGGAGGGGGTGCTGTAGAAACATACTCTTGTTTTATTTCTGGTCTACTTTTTTCATCTGCCCTATGTAAATGCTGAAAATAGCAGTTATTTAACATATGATAGAGGGATATTCTTCATTTAGTTCTCTGTAAAATTCTTGGTGTCAGAAGATTCCTTGGTTATATTTTAAATGGAAATATGGTTTAGTACTGAATAAGAATACACCACCGAGAGGGTCTAAGTTGCTATATCGTACATGATTCCCTACGTTGTCATTAAGATTTATTACACAACAAAACCTTACAGAAATTCCAGATAAAATACAATTGGCAGTGTCGGATAGAATAGAATCGTTCTGATAGCATGCATGAAGAAACGTCCAGATATATTTTGCATTAAATAAGGAATCGCGACGTTGGTATACCATAGATTCAATAAGTAAATTCAGATTAAGAGATTTAATGTTGGTGTTTCCCTTCTCCTTACCATGATCCTCCAATAAGGATATAAATAGTTTGCAATTTTATAAATATTGCAGCCGAAAGTATTCATATCAGACCGTGAATCTCTTCACCAATGGATACATTCCAGCATTTTCAGAAGGTAAGAAATGATTTATATCAGGCGTATGTAAAAAGGCCTACTGGTGGTGGACAATGCAGTCCATGTTAAACATATCCTTTAGGCAATACAGTGACTACATCGACATAGATACAAGTAAAGTGAATCCAGATGTTCTTCACCGATTTAATTTTTGGAACACACTAGAAGAGCTTTCTTTTTCATTTATAATGGTGTCCATCAATCTAATTTACTATTCTTCAGTCCAAAGATATATTGCTTGTGATCAGTTAACTAATTCCATCCCATATGGTGTCTAAAGGATAAGTCAACTAAAAACGAATTAATCATTTCAAGGTTTCAAAGAAATCGACGAATGTATTGTTGCTACCTGAAACTGTTTCAATCACTTTGCTTTATTTCATACCACTTTTCATCGTTTGCAATCATTTCTTCTCATATTTAAACACTATGCATCATTCAATGCTTGATTCTATACGTTGAATTTATATTTTTTAGAATTTAAGGCAGAACTCACCTGTAAGTGGGAAGGAGTTCCAATCAATGCTTACGAATATTTTGCCCATACACATGGATACGGTAAGTGGCTTAACCAATACTCTATAAATAAAAGTCTCAGTATCTATTCGCCAATGTCTCATAACATTATATTCAACACCCAGAAAATCTATAGCCCATCATTTGATGCAGTGTTATGTAAGAATAGTGGACAATCATAACGTTCAGGTTTTGTTTTGGCAAACATTGGCATTGAACCCTATATCATGTTCCAAATTCTCGAAGTGTTAATATTATGTATTTTCTAGGTCGACTCTCTCCTCTTAGAATAACGAGTAAAATCGGTCTCAAGGTACCTAATATAAATTTTAATTTTCATATTTTAGCCTCCTGTAGTGAGAGCAAAAAGAGTGTGAATAAAGTAGATATATTTTGAATAACCATTCTATTGGTTCTCTTATGGAAAATAATGTGTGATCATTTTCTCCGAAGTCAGAATGCAAATCTTTGATGATTGAACTTCTGTAACGTTGATCTATGGTTTATATTGTGTGTAAACTGTGTTCTCTTCCAGAAAACAGTAAACAAGTTTACTAGTAACATACGCTGTCATCAAGCTGATAAGTTTCGTTTTGTGATGCCTTGCCGTTTCTTGTGTGTTTGAAATATGGTTTAAGTTTGATATCGTATTTAAATTCAGGTTATCTCCTAGAGGGTTATATCGTAAGAAACAACACGATCATCTTCGCCAGGAAGGAAAAAACTCAAAACAAAACCCAGGTATCTTGTTATGACAATTACATTAATACGATAAATAAGAATTATGCAGAATATGTACCGTCGATGTTTACGTCTCAAACTCAGTGCCACATAGATATTCAAATATTTCTCTTGCGCTTGAAATACATGCTTAGTCGTTGAAAAAAATGGTATTGTTTAGCCTCCAGTTCATGTGTATGAAACCCTTGATTTATAAAAATAAAAAATTAACTTTGCATCACAAAATGATTCAAGAAACAAAACACTGCACCTATGCCTGTTTTTCATCTTTGAATATTATGAATCTATTCCTGTGTGGTCACAGGTAAATATATAAAAATTAATACAATACACGCAGAATGTTTTAAGAGTACACTCTGATATTCGTACATTTCTGTGTCAAGTGCGCATATACATCTCAGTAAATTTTAGTAATAAGGAATAACAAATCTTCTTGTTATTATTTTTGAAAAGAGATAATGCATTGCAGGATTTATCATTTATTATCACATGATCAGCTTTGTGGTGTGCGATTTTGTGAGGTCAGTAGTACTTACTGCTCAGAATTGCACGTGATGTTTGAATAAAGGCTTTACTAAGGTCCCTTTCTGTCGATATTTATCATACGATTTATATACTTAATGATTAATCAAATAAGAGAACAATTATACGCTGTAAACAATTGTTTGCCTGTCCGGGAATATATTAGCAATTTGCACTGGTGCTCACATAGCTCCATGTTCTCCTCCAAACGTTTGCAGCAATCAAATTGTGTATGATCCATTTATTTATATTCATTAAATTGCAGGACATGATCCCAATTAAAGGAGGACCTATTGAGATAAGACCTGGAGACGTGCTGGTAAGTTTGAATAGAGAAAAATGCGAATCGATGGTAGACTTCTTAACAATGAAACATGAACATGAACACTAAGGAAACCATTCACCCGGGTGTTTGCAGAATTTTATTTTCGTGTATCTATTGGTTGAAACCAAATAGCTAGAATTTAATCGGCTCACATTATCTTGAGTGCTACCTCATAAACATTGTCTTGAATCGTTTCAGTCACCGTCTCTGTTTTTGTTTAATCCATATTGTGGATTTAAAATTAACTGAGATATTAGTATGGTTCAGCTGTTGGGACACAATCTTATGAACTTTCGTCAGGTTTGTCCGTTCATCTGCAGATATTTGAACATCTTTTTTTCTAACATGAACAGAACTGAGAGAGAAAACAACTGTGTTTTCATCAACAACCAGTATCATGGTATTAATGTAATGATTCTATATGATTAAAATGCCATTACTGTCACATTAGCTACTGATAATAGTAGTAGATGTAGTAGCAGTAGTTTACAACAACATCATGGTGATATTGAACTTTTAATTTTCTTTCATGGTGAAATAATATCATTATGTAGCCTTAAGATCTAAGTGACCTCCGGTCGCACTCCTGCCATCCAAGGGAGGGCGCTGTCCGTAGTGGATCTCGCACAGTTTATTCCTAGATTACTCCCTTCCTATTTTCTTCTTTTCCGTACTCTCTAAGTCTTCATTATTGTCGTCATAATTTTCACTATCACTGTCGTCATGATTGTTGTCATCATCAGAATCGTTCTCTTCGTTATTATATTATAATTATTTCAGGCTGTAAGATGCAGTTACAGAAATCCAGGGCCAAGCAATGTGACATTTGGGTAAGTTAACCGACGGTCTGGATCAATATTGGATAATTACTGATACACATACTGGCATATTTACAATATTCCTTTCTTTTCAGAATCACACGTTACCATTTTCGTCTGTATCTTCGTATTTCGTAAATAAGAGTTACTGTGGAGTAATGAAAGGCATAGCTCCTATTAAGCTGATGCAGGATATGATTACAAATCTCAAATACAATCAACTGAACATTCATCAGTTGAGGGCATCATTAACGATTTCACCCCCACCCCCATATATATATATATATATATATATATATATATATATATATATATATATATATATATATATATATATATATATATAAGCAATCCGTATATAAACCACTTTGGTTATTGCAGAAACCTTTCTAGATATATTATGTGAGTAGTTTCATCAGTTCCTGCTAGAATTCCTTCTGTATCTATGATTTTATTGTACAATAGAAGAATTCATATGGTCTAAGTGTTCCATTCGGGATATGTTCTTTTGTCTCCGCTCACCTCACCAGAGATTATAAAGCCTGACATACAGCTTGAATTTGTATACCGACCAATCAAAAATGTGTTTTTAAACAGTAAATTTGATTTGCAGTTTGTTTGAAGTCTCATCTTACCTTCGATCCCAAAATATTATTTTCTGCTTGGCCTGATGTTTGTAAAGGTCACATGTATTGCGTGGATGCTACCGTAAAGACATTGATCGTCATTTGGTTTCTTTAAGCATCATACTTGGTAAAATTGTTTTATTAACCTTCTCCTTTTTTCACTTCAAGACTGAAAGGAGATGACGAAATGTGCAATCTGATCTACAATTTTAAGTACGACGCAAAAGAAATAGATGCCTTTTCACGGTCTGTCAGATGTAGTAGCAATGTCCAAGACAGAGTGTGGTGTCCAAAGGATGGAAGTGATTCCATTGGTGTGCTTTGTGTCTTACAACAAGCTGCAAGTGTTGATACGTCGCCAGGGATATCAATATATTCTTGAGAGATTTAGGACGTAATGGGTAACAAAGACAGAGGCGTTTGTGTGCTTTAAATGTTCGCTACGTTCTTGATTTGTTTATTTATATAACCTTATGACAATGAGGAAAACCTTTATCTTTACTTGGATATGCAGTGAATGGACCTGACTACAAATGGGCTTGCATCGGCGAAGCGAAACACTTTCTTTTATAGCTTTATATTTAACCTTTCGATTACCAATACACATATCCATATCAATTACAGCTGATTGTAGATTTTGTTCTTTTCACAGCGAGGCATATTAAAATCCATGAAAACTCTTAACTAAGCTATACCCGCATTTCTTAATGTCAGGAAGTTGAGACTGGTGCTTATATTCCAATTCTTTAACTATTTAAATTAAAGTTGTGTTAAAAATCCTATTCCATCCTGTAGGCTGAGAATGTTGATTTTGTGATCATACTATAATAAGCAAATAACACAACACCTTATAATTTGCAAAGAAAAATACAGTTATATTAGTTTGAGAACACTGTAAATAATGTTTCCAGCACGATTCAGATTAAAGAATTTATGAAGTCTACAACATCCGTGTTGATTAATGTTATGTTTAATTTTAGTCGTTACAGTGAAATATCTTTTATTTCAATTTGTGGATAATAAAATATTATTTCAAATACAAATTAAAAGCATGAAATTCGGGCGCCGCTTGCAGGCGAATTCAGCTGCAAAAATCCAACTGCATCTGAGATTATGTTACATTCTCTGGCAAAATTATGCAGAAAGTGGATATTACTGGCTTTATGTGAGTATGTATTATTATTTTATTTTTTTTTTTATATTGAATGTAAACTCAAAATAAAGATTTTTCTCAGTATCGTGACTTTGTATTTTTTATAAGTTTATTTTTGCACTGAGGAAAAGTGTCTACTCCATAGTTCTACTACCCATGTGCCTATTGTCATTAATGGAACTGTTATAAACCGTCGAGAATTGGAAGGAAGTTTGGCTAATGCGATTCAATGTCTGATTCACCTTTTCTAATAGTAGCATGGTATGAGCAGCTTCCTGCTACTTTGAAGTGATGACATCGGCATTAACATATAAAATACTACTTTGTGTCTTTTATTTTAGAATAAGAAGATACTTGAACATTTAAGATGAAAAAGGAAACATACAAGCTGGAAAACACAAATACAAGCGAGGAGCAGAATCATTACTTTATGCCTAAGATTGTTTGACACAGTCAAGCCTGTCAATGTTTAAATAAAAATTACTATACTGACAGTAACAGACTGAGCTATGAAAGAGGGCATTCTTTTATGAAAGTAAAATAAAGCAGTGAAACATACACATCAAACATAAGCTTGTTTACAGATTTGAACAGAAAAACAATTTAATACGCGAAATGAATGGTCTCGTGACTGATTCTGAATCCTGTTCATATAAAGCATAGCGACCTCAGGACTGACTGTGAAACTTTGTCATAGAAAGCATGGCGACCTCAGGACTGATTGTTAAACCTTGGCATACACAGCATAGCAACCTCTTGATTGTGAAACTTTGGTATAGAATCATAGCCACCTCGTGACCGACTGTGAGATCTTGGCATAGAAAGCGTTTGCAAAGAAATTACCAGCTCAAAAATTACAATATTACATTCACTCTAACATCTGACACTAAAAGACGTATACTTTAACACCGAGTTTGCGACAGTAGCAGTTATTAACTTAGCAATAAAAGTTAACATTTGTACTTCCTTCGGGCAGCAAAAGTTTTGTTGTATGTATGTATGTATGTATGTATGTATGTATGTATGTATGTATGTATGTATGTATGTACAATAGAAAGATAGATTGATGCATGCCCCTGTGCATGTGTTAAGAGAGTAAGCTATGCAGATCTCACTGTGTTGTTGTTAGGAATACACCCTATAAAACAAATTGAGGAACTAACAAGATGTGTTTTTGGATTATGTAGAATTACCAGCAATGACAAATGATTGCCAGCAAATATGAATGAAGTTTTGAACCGTAGTATCCAGCTCCAAGTTCAGGATCTGACTCAAGTATGTGGATCTAACAGTAAATTGTTAGTCCTTGTATGAACCATTTCTAAAGACAATTCATTGGATGGCGAAAACTTTCACTTTGTGTTCAGAAAAAGAAGTTAAACAATATTTGTATCTTTTTGGCGTAATGTAATTGAATTAACCATATGCACCAAACGTTTAGATGTTTTCTAGACATGAAATTAATTTTTACACTTATTTATACTATTTATCTACACTTAAAACACCATTTCAGATATCTTCGTTCTAAACTGGCGTTGTTCATAATGTAATATTTATTTTATCCAGCACCGTTAGTTTCAGCTCGAACTGATGAATCTTTCAAGCTCGTCATTACAGCTTAGCTTACTTAAACTGATAAACTTTCAGAGAGGACCTACTTAGAATAATGCGTTGCCACGACGACTGCGTATGCAACAGCTGATAAAACTTTATGGGTTGTTCCCAGAGCTACGTTTGTTCAGACTTGTGATACTTGTTGGGTTGCTACGTTTGTTTGTCTTTACGGAACTTTCTGGAACTTCTGCAGAGCTTCACTTTCTAAGACTAACAAAATTTGTGATGCCATATCTGGGACTTTCCTTGCCAAACTGAAGAAACTTGCTGTACTGCGTTTTCTATGGCTGATTATACGTTTTGGATTGTACCCAGTGATACATTTGTTGAGAATAAACTTGCTGGGTTATCCCCTGAAGGGTGTTTGCTGAGACTGATTTAAATTCCTGGAATGCTACTTGGGCTGCATTTGCACCGGTGGATACATCTTTCCGGGCTGTATTTGGAGCTGCGTTAGCTCAGGCTGATGAAAATTGCTGGAGTGTCTCCAAGGCTGGTGAAACTTTTGTGATGGTCACCAATTCGTCACAAACCAAAATACAAATATAATACAAACACTTTCATTTATTTGTTAAAGTTTCGTTTCTTTTCATCACCACATTTTCTATAATGAAATGACTCGAAATATTTATTCAACGAAATAGTGAGACTCTTCGTATTTTTAAATGTTGTGCTGCATCTGTTATATTCTTGTAGAGATAATAATCTTCACATGGATTATTATTTGACTAAAAAAAAGTTACTCCCAACAAATTGATTATTCTCTATTTTATACATGAAACTTTGTGTGGGCTCTGGACATATTCTGCTTACCAAATGCCTGTTCCAGCGTCCGTAAGACAACACATTCAAACACTGTATGAACACATTAGCAACGCTTGCTTGTTTTACGTTCCTAGAGAGGTGATTTCCTATTTGTGAAATATATTTCTACATGTGTTAAATGTTCGTACCTACCAAAACTGAGATAGATTATTTTATTTTATTACATAGTGTGTTGGTGGTGATCTACCTGTGTGGTACTTAATTATATGTATGCGTGTACGTACGTTTACACGTATGAGACAAATAGGTATGCATGTATATTTGTATGTCTGTCTTTCTGCCTTTCATACCTGTCAAACGTTCTGTCTGCCTTCATGACTGCTGTATGCCTGCATGTATGTATGTATGTATGTATGTATGTATGTATGTATGCATGTATGTATGCAAGAATATATACATGTATGAGTGCATGCATCAATACGTTGTTAGTGTGGGTTTACTTACCATTCTTCAGCACATGATAGGCTTTACATATTAGCCAGTATATCTGTGGAGCAAGAACCAGGAGAAATCTATTTTTTTTAAAAAAACCATCGACCAATGAGTAACTCATGGCAAGCTTTCGCACATACACATTTCCATATTGGCAGAGACAAACATTCGAACCCAGATGATATGTCAGTGATCTATAAAGGCGAGCGCCTTAGACAACTTGACGACCGCGTGCCTCGTAGCATCTGTATGTATGTATTCAGTTTGTACTTATAGATGGCTGGGTGGGTGACTGAATTCATGGATGTAAGACTACTCACGCAATACACCAAGTATTACAGTACAAAGAACGCACATATTACCATGGAAGAATAACAATTCATCAGTTAGATATCTGGACATTATTCCTTGTAGTGTGTACCTGTGAATGATGGAACGTGAGGGAACACAACTGAGGTCTTTAGTTTATAGGTCGAAACACATGTATGCATGCATGTATGTATGTATGTATGACTTGTCGAAACACAAAAAGACGTTATGGCGATACTGAATTATAATGGGTTTAATTCTCGACTGTCATTAAGAGCAACAATAGGTAGATTGATACATTTAGTCAATCAGTCTCAAAGAAGATCAATCTAGTATTACAGATCTTTAAATTCTTTACAAAAGGCCCCTGTGTATGTTAAAATCAAATGCAGGAGCAATTAAGAAAAATTATTGGTCATTCGAATGTTTTTGTGAGAAAAGAAAAATCTTCAATGCTGGTGACTTGCAAATGCTTCAAGGTTTTCCCTTTTTCATCTTCATCGATAGAGCTGTTTAACTAGTTTCCATATTTATTAGCAGCAGATGCATCATTTGTTCAAATTTAAAGAACTTCGAACCACGATATTTCAGGTGAAATTTTGTTAATGTCTCTTGAGCAGTTTTGGGAAGTTTTCAAAGATTTTATTTTTTTAAAATTAATTTTAATGTATGCACCAGTGGCCATATTTGATGGCCGATTTGTATTATTTGTGTCAGCGGAAAGCTCTTTACGCATTTTTATGGGCAAATTTGGTTAAAGTCTGATCAGTGTTTGGTTTTAGAAAAGGCCGTTTATGTGTTTTATTTTGTCCTGTTTTTACTAATGGAAGCACATTAAGTGAATCAGCAACGTGTGTTAAACGTAATTAGAAAGCACTTCATGTCATGATGTTTTCTTTAAAGAAAGTTTGTCAAATTTGTTTTAGCACTTGCAGAGATGAAGTCATTTGAATGTTTTCTTGTATTAGTGACAGTGGTCATATCTGAAGACATATATGGTTTGTACAAGATTTGAAAACCCATTATGCAGTAATACTTTCTGTGAGATGTCATTTAAATGTTTTATCATTTTAGTATCGGGCGTCATATTTCATGGTTGATCCTATACGCCAGGATACCTTCTATTACATTTGGTGAAATTATGCTTGACAAGTTTAGGGTGTTTCTAGTTTTGCATCGATAGCCGAAAATGTGATGGTGAACTGGCATCATATTCACCCACTTTAAATACCTTTATTCCAGGATGCTTCCTGCAAGTTTGGTTGAAATTAGTCCAGTGGGTTTAAGAAGTTTAAAATTGCAACTGTTGACGAACGACGGGGAACTGAGTCAGAGACATGACAAAATACCTATACGCACTTGGCATTTCAAGACTGGGACTAAATTACTGTTGGCATGCATTGTGTTATTTTGAAAAACCTTAGTGTTTCGGAAATTGCATGAGATAAATTGCTCAGAAGAATGCAACTCAAATATATTTACTAGATGGGAGTTGCATTTCAGTCCAATCAGATATAATTTATATGTTAGAATATTTCAGATCCTAAAGACAGGTTTGGGCAATGGTTTACGATCCAAAGAGATATAGTTTATGTTAGTATGTTTTAGGTCCGAAAGACAGGTTTGGGCGATCCATAGTGACCAAGCCAAAGATATTTTGTGGTACACATATGACGTCGAAGAGTACCGAATGTAGACAATACAGAAAGACATTTTTTCTTATACAAGCTTCACACCCAAATAATCAAAGTAAAGAAAATGTCGTTCTTCTTCAAACCCTTTATTAATACCGTTCTTAAACTTTGACATCACTAAAATTAACGAATATTATAATTTCATGTCAGAACACATCACGCATTATTATACACGCATAATGATGTAATTAACAAAAAAATTAAGATTGCAACATGAAGCACAAGTATAGTTTTGCCTTTTCTTTTATTCTATTGTAATGATCAACTTTCAGACAAAACAATTGTCTGCAAGTATTATGACCGTTTATTATTCAGTCTTTCATATCAGATGCTTAACTTCATTTCAAGCCTACTTAGTCTTATACATCGTGTGGTGTAATGAAGAAAGTTACTTAGTTCAGTAGAAATTAAAAATTTCCCACTGCACTGTTGGAAGTTTACGTAAATATTTTATTAAGAATATTAAAATCAAATATACTATATTTATATTTTTCAAAGACGAATTCCCAGTTTTGATCAATAGGCTAGATTCACGTGTAGATGGCATGTTTCGCGTTATGATATATATAATGAAATAACATGATGATATCTGATATATA
>JAECUM010044343.1:0-14769 GCA_016617855.1 Megalonaias nervosa | reverse complement strand
GAGAGAGAGACAGACAGACAGACAGACAGACAGACAGACAGAGACAGACAGACAGACAGAGTCAAACTGATCTTTGATCCAGTATTAAAATGTATCACTCAACAACTTCGCTTTGACGTAAACAGTGCACTTTAATCCACAGTAAACGGAACTGTTCTACCCTTCACTCGGAATTTAATGAAAAACACAAGCGACTCCAAAATGACAATATATCCGCTTCTTTCGGTTAAGGTTTTATCCAAGACCGATGGACAACAGTACCCAGGCAACTATCACGATGCGCACTGCACTTTCACATTTATCCAAGACAATGACAACAGC
This sequence comes from Megalonaias nervosa, assembly GCA_016617855.1. Lineage (NCBI taxonomy): Eukaryota > Metazoa > Mollusca > Bivalvia > Unionida > Unionidae > Megalonaias > Megalonaias nervosa. Next base: position 14,448 of record JAECUM010044343.1, on the reverse strand, counting down.
ATTTAGACAATCCCATTTGTACGGGGTGAATTTTCTAGCTCATATATTCATAATGGGATCTTAAATTTTCATTGACGTATTGCGTATTTTCCGGATGTTAATATTTCTTTGTTTCTTTACATACACGATATTCCATCCTCTTCAACAAATTTACTTTCGTTCGGTATTAAATGAGAATCACCACATAAACGCGCGCGTCTCGACAGGAGTAAAGTAGCGTGCGTTAATGAGCGATGTTCAATTTAATATACAAACACAACACGTGTTAAAGCAATGTTAATGTTAGAACATATAAACATATAAAACTCCTCAACATGTTTCGTCCCACACGTGGAAATTAAACCTAAACTTCTGATTTGTATATTTTGTCTACCGAACTGTTTTCCTAACTGGGTATTTTTGCTGACTATTGTCCATTTTTTTTTCTTTAACGTTTCCCATAGTTTCTCAAAAGAAGCGTATGTGTGTGATATTGATTTTTAACGTAGCTTTAACAATTTTTCTGTCATATCGCTACGATGTCTGCAGTGTGACAGTTTGTAGTGATGTCCAGCACTGGAGCCAACCAGTCCTAACACTAACCTCTTAATGCTGAGCGCCAAGCGAGGCAGCTGTTAGAACCATTTTTTAAAGTCTTTGGTATGACTCGGCCGGGGTTCGAACCCGCGACCTCCCGCATCCGAGGAGAGCTCTAACCAATAGGTCACCGGAGCGGTCCCTCAAAAGAAGTGTATATTTAAAGAGATAACCGAACGAGATTTGGGATGCAAACCAGTGTGTGTGTGTGTGTGTGTGTGTGTGTGTGTGTGTGTGTGTGTGTGTGTGTGTGTGTGTGTGTGTGTGTGTGTGTGTGTGTGTGTGTGTGTGTTCACGAAATACAGAATAAACCTTTTTCTCTAAATAACTCGTTTACTGATAAACGAGTAAATGGCCTTCAGAATTCAACTATAATTAATTTAATCTTACAAGTATGCCTTTTCGTCTGAATTATTATTCAAATGAATTATCTATCAATTAAATCTTAGAGGCTCTCCAGTAAATTTATATTTCTTTGAAGTTCAATCTTCTCAAAAGTTAATGTTCGTCGCTTAATTATGAACCGTCATTAAAGCAAATTTCAGATTTCGCAATTTTGCAAAAGCCCTGCAAATTGGTCAATATAATAGTTGCAGTGTTTATTTTAAAAATCTCTTTTGCGGAGTTGAAAGCTCTCATACACAATGCAAGGGGAAGAAAAAACAGTCTGAGCTGAAAACCCTCATCCATGATCAAACAGGAACAAATACACTCAATCAGAGCTGAAAACACTCAACGATGATCAAAGACGACTTTTGTTGTATTGGTTTTAACGGCACTTTTAATACATTATTGATTATATCATGCAGAGGAATTAGGACATACGTGGCTTTCCCAATGACGTATCGATGCAGCCGACCAGGCTTGCCTGGAAGGGTACCAAATTCGTGACCTTAGATTTCGAGTTTGTCGTTTTACCAACTAAGCTCTACGGCAGCTCCCGAGGAACAAAATGAACAAATGACACTCCCTCCGAGCTGAAAACACTCAGGCATGATTTTGGAGGAATAAACGATATTTATTCAAAGCTGAAAACACTCAGCCATGATCAAAGAGGAATAAAGGACAGTCAGTAAGACCTTAAATCCTCAGCCATGAACAAAAAGGAATAAAGGACACACAGTAAGAGCTGAAAATCCTCAGCTATGATTTGAGAGGAACAAAAGACACTCAGTAAGAGCTGAAAATCCTCAGCCATGATCTGAGAGGAACAAAAGACACTCAGTCAAAGCTGAAAACCCTTATCCATGATCAAAGATGATAAAACGAACCTCAGTCAGAACCGAAAACACTAATCTGTGATCGAAGGGAAACAAAAAAAGCTCAATCTGAGCTGAAAAAAAAATTTCATCTATGATCAAAGGGGAAAGAAAGATGCTTAGTTAAAGGTACAGTAACTAGATGGCGTGTAAGTTAATGAAACGACCAATGATCACTTATCTAATTGTAATCCTTCATCTGGATGGCGAGCAGGATAGCAACATTCACAGTCGTGTATATAAACTTGGACCATTGTATTCGACGGGTGTGTTCGTTTCCTAACTCTTTTTGAGCCGTAATGTTGCGTAAAAAGGAAGAAGGAAAATTATACTATTAAAGCAGTACATGTGTGCAATTAAACACTAAATTATATAGCATGTATACATTTATACATAATTTGATAGCAATATATGCAAATATTGTTTAGGGGCATGTCAGATAGAGAAGACACAACGCAAAGAAAGGTGTTGTGTTCCTTTTATATTATGCGAGTGTTGCAAATGTACGAAAAATATCTGAAGTAATTTTGAAGTAGATTTTCTTTTTTATTTTTGTTCAGCGAGTATATCAGCAGTATATGGGGGCGATTCAGGGACAATGGGAAAATACATTATGGAACCCCCTGGGCCTGTATAGGGAGACGATTTTTAGGGACAAAAAATCACCCTGGGCCTGTATAGGGACAATGGGAATTTTGTATAGCAACAATAGGAATGGAACAGGTGGGATGACGTCACGGTACTGTAACAATGTAGCAAGGGACTGACCTGAATACGCGCAGCTACCACTCTAGGGAGGTACAAATACAATAGAGAGACGGAGACATAGATAGACACATAGATAACACACATATATAGGCAAATTTTGAATAAATATATTTTCGAGGCATATGAAAGTGGCCCTGAAAAGGTCCTTTAGGTTTGTTCTAATTTCTCCAGTTCTTCCACCAGCTTCTTAATTTTCCAATTATTCCCTTCTTCTTCTTCTTATTTTCTTCTTCTGGTATCCAGTCTGGATGTCCCATAGCTCTAAAGTTTTGTTGTATTTTCATCCAGTTCTTATTCAGTCTGTCAAAGACCTCTTTCGTTTTTTTGTTTTCCTTCTCCTTTCTCTCTTTTGTCCATATCTCTTTGATTTTCTTCACCTCTTCTCCCATTACCTTTTTCATAATCTCTTCTCCTTTCTTTAAATCGTCTAATCCTTGTTTGACAGAAGGCCACTCGGTTAAATGGAATAGGTCTTCCAAATAACATCTGACTTCTATAACAATATGAATCACCTCTTTCAAGGTTCCCACTCTTACATATTTAAGTTGTATGAAGCCTCTCAACTTCTCCGTTTCCTCCACTATCATCCCTTGTAATTCATAACTGGCTACTTTCAGTCTGATCACCAATTCTTGGCTGCCCGGGAATCTCTATTCCTTTTCAAGACTATCCAGTACGTATGATCCATCCATCATCCATTACCAACTGTCTTTTAATTGGTTAAATACTTCCATCTTGATAGGTGTTGACTAGTCAAGTGGGTAGCCAGACTGACTAGCGTTCCGCGTTATATACGTCAAGCACGGACGTGAACGAAAATATCCCTTGCACTCACTTCACATATTATATACTATCTACACAAATGAATGAGAACGCATAAAACATACTATACTATCCACACAAACGTATGCGAATGCATAAAACACATTATACCTACTATCCACACCAACGGACGCGAATGCATAAAACACTCATATATACTATCCACACAAAAGGACACGAATGCATAAAACACACCATACCTACTATCCACACAAACGAATGAGAATGCATAAAACACACCATACCTACTATCCACACCAATGAACGCGAATGCATAAAACACACCACTTATACTATCCACACAAACGACCACGAACGCATGAAACATACACATATATACTCTCAACATAAACGGGAAGAGAAGAAAAAAAACACCATACATACTATCCACACAGACGAACGCGAATGCATGAAACACACACATATACTATCCACACAAACGAATGAGAATGCATAAAACACACATATATATACTATCCACACATGTGGGAAGAGAGGAAAAAACGCACCATATCTACTATCCACACAAACGGACGCGAATGCATAAAATATACACATATATGATATCCACACAAACGGGCGCGAATGCATAAAACATACACATATATAATATCTACACAAACAAGCGAGAATGCATAAAACACACCATACTTACTATCCACACAAACGGACGAGAACGCATAAAACACACCATATATACTATCCACACAAACGCGAACGCATAAAAACACACCACATATGCTGTCCACACAAACGCTGCGCGAACGCATAAAACACACCACATATACTATCCACACAAATGTACGCGAACGCATAAAACACACCACATATACTATCCACACAGACGGGAAGAGAGGAGAAAAACACATCACATATACTATCCACACATACGAGGAGAGAAGTAAAAACACACCACATATACTATCCACACAAACGTACGCGAACGCATAAAATACGTACTCTACTATCCATTCATGCGAAGGAAGAGAATAAAAACACAGACCATATCTACTATCCACACAAACGTACGCAAACGCATACAGAACACACACCATATCTATTATCCACACAAACGTACGCAAACGCATAAAACACACACTCTACTATCCACACACACGAAGGAAGAGAAAAAAAAACACCTTATCTACTATCCACACAAACGTACGTGAATGCATTCAAACACACACACACACACACACACACACACACACACACACACACACACATCAGTAAAGGAGTGAATGATTAATATTCATTTTGCCTCAACTAATGAAAACTCAAAATCCATTTTCTTAACCCATGATGTACGTGTGTGAGTGCTTGAGTGTAGACCCTCTATCGTTCTAAAATATCAAAACTAGGAAACACTTACGTTTTTTTTTCTGTCTGGTCAATTCTGGTACAAATTTTACAATCCAGTGTCACAGCACAACACATCTTTAAAAAGTTCATAGACTTCTTCTGTGTCTTTTTTGTTCACTCTCTCTGTTTTCTGAATTTCTTCACTGTGACAAAATATCTATCCCATACGCCACAAAAATACTATCCATTATACCCACTATACCATCCATTATATCACACTCACTATCCAAATGCCCTGTGTTAGCTTAATATGTAAGAGAAGGAGATAAAATCTCACAAAATAGTCTATCCCTTACACTACCAAAAATGCTATATGGATAAATGCTAGTATCTATTTATAGTCACCACTGGTAGGAAATTCCTTTTGGAAAAACCTAGTATTTAATTTTAGCTGTGTATTTGTTTCTTTTTTTACGTGTTCGTGCGTTTCTTTGTGTTTGTATGTGTGCGTTTGTATGTGTGCGCGTACGTTTGTTTGTGCGTGCGTACGTGTGTATTTGTGTTTGTTTGTCCCTATTAAACTCCCTTTATCCCTATCAAATTCATGTCACCCACCTACCTACAGTAGCGCGTATTCAGGTCAGCCACTTGGAACACTGTTACCATTATTCCCCTAGTGTTCAGTACAGTGACGTCATTGAAGCTGGAAATTTTGAGGCTATAAATATAGACTTGGTGTTTTCCATTAGGAATTTCCACAGGTTGTAGCTATAAATAGATACTAGGGTTTTAAATAGAAGAGTCACACAAGTTTGACTATAAATATACACTAGGTTAGTTCATAGGACTTTCCCACAAGATGAGATTATAAATAGATAGTGGGTTTTTCCTAGGAATTTCCCACAAGTTGTAGCTATAAATAGATACTAAGTTAGTTCATAGGACTTTCCTACAAGATGAGATTATAAATAGATAGTGGGTTTTTCCTTAGGAATTTACCACAAGTTGTAGGTAAAAATAAATACTAGGCTTTTCCAAAAGGATTTCCCTACCAGTGGTGACTATAAATAGATACTAGCGTTTATCCACAGAGTATTTTTGGTAGTGTAAGGGATAGACTATTTTGTGAGATTTTATCTCCTTCTCTTACATATTAAGCTAACACAGAGCGTTTGGATAGTGAGTATGATATAATGGATGGTATAGTGGGTGTAATGGATAGTATTTTTGTGGCGTAAGGGATAGATATTTTGTGAGCTTTCATCTCCTTCTCTTACATTCTAAGCGAGCACAAGGCATTTTGGATAGTGAGTATGATATGTTGGATACCATAGTGGTGTGATGGATAATATTTTTGTGGTGTAAAGGATAGTCTATTTCTGAAATTTCATCTCCTTCTCTTACATTCTAAGCTAACACATAACGTTTGGAGTTTGTGTGTGTATGTGTTGGTCTTTGTTTGTCCCTGCAAAACTCCCTTTGAATGTCCAGACCGTCAAAAAAGCAAGACCAGTGTCAAAAGAGACAAAAGTCAGGATACCTGTTATCATTGTCAAGAGAAAGGACATTGGTCTTCAGACTGCCCTAAGAAACAACAGGAGCAGGAGGAAGAAGAAGAGGTGCCCTCGGCAAAAGAAGAACACCGGCATGTCCAGAGAGAAGAAAGAGAAGAAACGAAGGTGAGAAAAAAGTGAGGAAGAAGCGGAGGAGAAAAAATGGTCACAGTGAAGAAATTCAGAAAACAGAGAGAGTGAACAAAAAAGACACAGAAGAAGTCTATGAACTTTTTAAAGATGTGTTGTGCTGTGACACTGGATTGTAAAATTTGTACCAGAATTGACCAGACAGAAAAAAAAAACGTAAGTGTTTCCTAGTTTTGATATTTTAGAACGATAGAGGGTCTACACTCACGCTCTCACACACGCACATCACGGGTTAAGAAAATGGATTTTGAGTTTTCATTAGTTGAGGCAAAATGAATATTAACCACTCACTCCTTTACTGATGTGTGTGTGTGTGGTGTGTGTGTAGTGTGTGAGGTTTTTAATGCATTCACGTACGTTTGTGTGGATAGTAGATATGGTGTTTTTCTTCTTCTCTTCCTTCGTATGTGTGGATAGTAGAGTGTGTGTTTTATGCGTTCGCGTACGTTTGTGTGGATAATAGATATGGTGTGTGTTTTGTATGCGTTCGCGTACGTTTGTGTGGATAGTAGATATGGTCTGTGTTTTTATTCACTTCCTTCGTTTGAGTGGATAGTAGAGTGTGTATTTTATGCGTTCGCGTACGTTTGTGTGGATAGAATATGTGGTGTGTTTTTACTTCTCTTCTCGTATGTGTGGATAGTATATGTGATGTGTTTTTCTCCTCTCTTCCCGTCTGTGTGGATAGTATATGTGGTGTGTTTTATGCGTTCGCGTACGTTTGTGTAGATAGTATATATGGTGTTTTTTGCGTTCGCGTACATTTGTGTGGATAGTATATGTGGTGTGTTTTATGCGTTCGCGTAGCGTTTGTGTGGATAGTATATGTGGTGTGTTTTTATGCGTTCGCGTACGTTTGTGTAGATAGTATATATGGTGTTTTTTGCGTTCGCGTACATTTGTGTGGATAGTATATGTGGTGTGTTTTATGCGTTCGCGTAGCGTTTGTGTGGATAGTATATGTGGTGTGTTTTCATGCGTTCGTGTACGTTTGTGTGGAGAGTATATATGGTGTGTTTTATGCATTCTCGTCCGTTTGTGTGGATAGTAGGTATGGTGTGTTTTATGAATTCTCGTCCGTTTGTGTGGATAATAAGTATGGTGTGTTTTATGCATTCTCGTTTGTTTGTGTGGATAGTATATATGTGTGTGTTTTATGCATTCACATCCGTTTGTGTGGATAGCATATATGTGTATGTTTTATGCATTCGCGTCCGTTTGTGTGGATAGTATATATGTATATGTTTTATGCATTCGCGTAGCGTTTCTGTGAATAGTAGATATGGTGTGTTTTTTCCTCTCTTCCCGTTTGTGTTGATAGTATATATGTGTGTGTTTCATGCATTCTCATTCGTTTGTGTGGATAGTATATGTGTGTGTTTTATGCATTCGCGTTTGTTTGTATGGATAGTAGGTATGGTGTGTTTTTTGTTCTCTACCCGTTTGTGTGGATAGTATATATGTGTGTTTTATGCATTCTCATTCGTTTGTGTGGATAGTATAAGTGGTGTGTTTTATGCATTCGCGTTCATTGGTGTGGATAGTAGGTATGGTGTGTTTTATGCATTCGCGTCCTGTTGTGTGGATAGTATATGTGTGTGTTTTATGCATTCGCGTACGTTTGTGTGGATAGTATATATGTGTATGCTTTTTGCGTTCGCGTACATTTGTGTGGATAGTATAAGTGGTATGTTTTATGCATTCGCGTACGTTGGTGTGGATAGTAGGTATGGTGTGTTTTATGCATTCTCATCCGTTTATGTGGATAGTAGGTATGGTGTGTTTTATGCATTCGTGTCCTTTTGTGTGGATAGTATATATATATATGTGTTTTATGCATTAGCGTTCATTGGTGTGGATAGTAGGTATGGTGTGTTTTATGCATTCTCATTCGTTTGTGTGGATAATAGGTATGGTGTGTTTTATGCATTCGCGTCCTTTTGTGTGGATAGTATATACATGTGTTTTATGCATTCGTGTACGTCGGTGTGGATAGTAGGTATAATGTGTTTTATGCATTCGCGTACGTTTGTGTGGATAGTATAGTATGTTTTATGCGTTCTCATTCATTTGTGTAGATAGTATATAATATGTGAAGTGAGTGCAAGGGATGTTTTCGTTCACGTCCGTGCTTGACGTATATAACGCGGAACGCTAGTCAGTCTGGCTACCCACGTTGACTAGTCAACACCTATCAAGATGGAAGTATTTAACCAATTAAAAGACAGTTGGTATTGGATGATGGATGGATCATACGTACTGGATAGTCTTGAAAAGGAATAGAGATTCCCGGGCAGCCAAGAATTGGTGACCAGACTGAAAGTAGCCAGTTATGAAATACAAGGGATGATAGTGGAGGAAAAGGAGAAGTTGAGAGGCTTCATACAACTTAAATATGTAAGAGTGGGAACCTTGAAAGAGGTGATTCATATTGTTATAGAAGTCAGATGTTATTTGGAAGACCTATTCCATTTAACCGAGTGGCTTTCTGTCAAAAAGGCTTAGATGGTTTAAAGGAAGGAGAAGAGATTATGAAAAAGGTAATGGGAGAAGAGGTGAAGAAAATCAAAGAGATATGGACAAAAGAGAGAAAGGAGAAGGAAAACCGAAGAAAGAAAGAGGACTTTGACAGTCTGAATAACAACTGGATGAAAATACAGCAAAACTTTAGAGCTATGGGACATCCAGACTGGATACCAGAAGAAGAAAATAAGAAGAAGAAGAAGGGAATAATTGGAAAATTAAGAAGCTGGTGGAAGAACTGGAGAAAATAGAAAATACCTAAAGGTCCTTTTCAGGGCCACTTTCATATGCCTCGAAAAGATATTTATTCAAAATTTGCCTATATATGTGTGTTATCTATGTGTCTATCTATGTCTCTGTCTCTCTATTGTATTTGTCCCTTCCTAGAGTGGTAGCTGCGCGTATTCAGTTCAGTCCCTTGCTACATTGTTACAAGTGTCCAGTACCGTGACGTCATCCCACCTGTTCCATTCCTATTGTTGCTATACAAAATTCCCATTGTCCCTATACAGGCCCAGGGTGATTTTTTTGTCCCTAAAAATCGTCTCCCTATACAGGCCCAGGGGGTTCCATAATGTATTTTCCCATTGTCCCTGAAGTGCCCCCATATACTACTTATATCTACTTCATGTTACTTTATGACGCTACCATTATAGCCCATGAGAGACTAATCTGCAATACAAATAAAACAGGATGAGTTCAGTTTACATGTGAACTGGGTAAATGCCAATTTAAAACAAAACAAAAGAATCAATTTCAGACAAATACTGAGTACATTATGAATGCTGTAGAGTAGTGACCGATAATGATAGCTGAGGTTCGATAATCCTAATCTCTACAAAAATTAATAATCCCTGACACTCAACAGTAAAATAATTGTATTATTTACTTATGAGACAGAAACTAATCCATTGTTTCAAGATAATGTTATAAATGAACTGGGGTTTTTTTTTTCAGTTGTCTTAGTGATTTATAAATATATAACATTTGCATTATGCGCATGACCTATGTTCGTGATTGTGGATAGACTTATTTTATCTGTACTTTCCTTTTATAATGTTTGTAAGTTATAAATAGGTGGTTTACTGTTATTTGACCTCAACGTCTAGTTTGTTTTAGAAACTTATAATGTTCTGGAAGGGAACTTCTGACCCATAGTCTGGTCATTTTATTATGTTTTAGATTTTATATAAGGTTGTGGTCAACAAAATTGTTCATTCCTATCTTAAGATCAGTCACTGGAATCATTTTCAGTTGTGTTCAAATTTAATTTTAGAGGAGTCACTTATTTAAATATTATTCATTGGAATTACAAACTGTTCACTGATAATTTGGATAAAACCAATCTTTTTGTAATTATTGTGAGTTCATTCAAAGACATTCTGGATTATATCAAGGCTTTTCATCAAGCGATCCAAGACTCTTTGTATATCTGCACACACAAGATTTCTTGAATTCATTCAGATCATTCTTAACGGTTTGATTTGTGTAAGAACATTCAGGTTTATATGAGGTTTAATTGACAATACTGTAATTTCCTCTTCAAGTTTCAATTTGTAACTTAGAGAAATAAATTTATTTCTTGATTTTAATACACTTTTTGATTTCGCTTCTTTCGTATACGTCGTTTAAGACTATAGATTCGTTACTAGTGCGCATCAAAATGATGTTGTTCTATGAAAGGGTCAATTTTTTTTTAACTTAAAGAGTATAATGTTGCAAAGTGCATCGAATATTTTATAAAAGGTGTTGTGTAAGTTAGGTAAGACTTGTTAGATACTTGGTGTTTGAATTCTCCGACATTTAGAGAATATAAACACCAGAAGGAAAGCAGCGTGTGTTTCTTTTTTTGGGGGGGGGGGGCAAATAAAATAAAATGATTATATAACAAAGTCCGTAGATGATGGAACTGTGCCAACACTTGCATAATGGATATGAACCGTTAATGGTGTAGCAATGGGGGAAACGTAGTTAAATTGAAAACTGAGAGTAGATATGTTGAGTATTAAGATGAAAGCCCAAGTGTACAAAATGATTTACACCATATGTAACGGATCATTTGAATACATGGCAAACCTGTCTACAACAATGAAATTATGATCCTGTTTTGTCATCACCTTTAACTGCTCTTCTAATGAAAGCCCAAAGGACTTCTACTACTACTTGCTTTAATTCGATTATTACAAAGTATGACGGAATGCTATGACACGTTTATAATGCATACTCACTTTCATTCGATTATTACAAAGTATGAAGTATTGCTGTGACAAGTTTATGAGGTATGCTCACTTTCAAGGATGTTCTGAACGACATTTGGAAATTCGTATCGAAGGAAATTAGGATCTACTCTCAGAAAGTAGCTATGAGAATATCACATGGGATTTGAGTCGAGTGTAATTAAGAATAATTTACTGTCGTTGGTTCGTTACCCGAAAAGGTTTAGACTTTAACTTGATATCTTATTGAAAAGCATTCCTTTGCTATGCAATGTCCGATCGTTCTTCTGAACCACTAATATTTATATCTGGTCAATAAATACACTGTTTAATGGTCAAACTGACTCACCACACACTTAATGACTATGTATGAAATTCAAATGAGGCGATGAAGCTTTAATATCCAAAACTATACAATTTATACGCTTAACGCTTACTTGTCAGGTCTTTGATGGCTCGCGTGATTATATCGCTGGAAACACGATGTGGGAGCTTTACTCGGATTGCCATTGTACTAAATGATATGTCTGTGTGCTGTTTCGTAATCGTTAAGACAAGACATATTTACACTCAAGTTGGAAAGTTTACAACATATGAGGTATATAATAAAAAGAACATGAATACAGCGTGTGATGTTATTACATAATGCTTAACATGAATACAGCGTGTGATGTTATTACATAATGCATAACATGAAGCACTAAAGTCTGAAAACACATGCAAGGTCACAAGTGTTTATTAATTAATTATATTTATAAACATTTGTCCTGGAAGTGTAAAAATGATTTTAAATTTGTGTATTTAATCGGAAAAAAAGAACCTGACAGAAATTAGTGATATTCATCCGCTATTTCTTGAGATTGACAGAGTTTGCTATATCTTTCGTTATAGGGAGCATTCACCCGTCTACAAGATTCATTGGAAAACCTACGATTTCCAGTTGTAAACTTAATTACGTTTCAATGATATATTTTTGCAATGAGAAATGGATCTTTTCTATATCCAAACTAGTTTTAAATACCCTGTAATTTAGACCTTTAGATGGCGTATTGACGTCAGCTGCCAAACTTTTTTGTATTGATCTTTTAGTCGTTGTTCTACCATTTAACTGACACATACGTAGCTTAATCCAACATCATCTAATATAGACTTTTTGCTTCAAATAGCCTTTTATTGTCTTAGGAATTATCACCAAAGTGTTTGCATAATAGGGAATAAATACGATAATATTTTTTTTCTTCATAATCACTAACCAACCTAACCCAATAGTTTATCATGCGACTTTTTTAGTGTTGACAATTAAGAGGAAATGACCAAGTTCGCCGTTTACCAAGTATGAGTGGAACATTATTGGACATTTAATATACTGCTGAGAAAAGAAAGATGAGGGTATTTTTTAGATTATACCAGATCTCACAAATCCTACATTTCACAAGCAATTGTTAAAATTGGTACTATGGTTTGATCAAACAGCTTCAGCTGTCTATCAATAGGCAAACCTAAATTGTGCGTATGTTCTTAAAGTAAATACCTACCTTTATTAGCTATGGAAACTAGATTATTGCGACCATTGGAGAATTGTCTTTTGAAATATACGGCCCTAATACTTATATTAATCTATAAAGTCAATGTCGGAATATGTTGTCTTAAATTTGTATGTCCGTTTCTTTATTTTTAACTAAATACTAAACATTTTGTTTCCTCTATATTGATTGTAAGTCCCCAGTTACCGCAATATCTACTAAACATATCAATTATATTGGGAGCTGGATTACCTGGGACAAATACGGTGTACAGTGTCATAAGCGTACACAGGCAACAAAACATTTAACAACTTTACAAACACATCATGTTTGGAGTTTACAGTATCTTCTCTACACCTATTTACTAGTAAAAAAGATTCAAGGCCATTCAGGAATAAGGAGACCAATAATGAAGTTAAATATTCCACTTGTCTTCAATTTTTACATAGGAACCGAAAATTCATCATATACACAGACAGCAGCAGAGAGGGTGAACCCTACAACTTTGTAGAGACCTTATTTTTGAAAATTAAGGGTTCCTACGAGGGTTTTAAAAAAATATTTTTGCCTTAATAATGAAAACTTCTTTAATTGACCAGATTTTTTCACAATCTGGTCACGTACGTATGTCATTCACCCTCTCTGCTGCTATAAATTAAACAGCCATATAGATATTATCAATAATGAGTACTGGAGAACCACACTCAGCTAAATTAGCTCGAGAGCGACTAGAGGCAATTAAAAATATCTACCCGTTCGTGATTCTGTTAAGCAACAACTACAATCGCGTCAGGAATCTCAAGTTGAATTTGAAGAGGATACAAAAAAATTATTTAAACCTATCACTGAGACCACTAAAGGTATTCAACCTGTGTTAGAGAAAACCGCTGAAGTAACTGGAAAAATAGCAGAAGGAACTGAAAAAATAGCAAGAAGAACAAAAAAGACAAAAAAAATTTTACGTGAACTTCCAGCCGAAATAGCTGCTGCGATGCCAGTTCCGGAAATTTTTGAAGGTATTGAACAAGTTCGTGGTGAAATAGGTGACATAAAGGGTCGTATACAAGAACCAGAAGAACAAGAAGAACAAGAAGCGAAGGAGAGAATTGCGTTGAGTGACAAATTTATCGAAGGTGCTATTGATTATATTGAAAAAATTGAAAATTCAGGAGATTTAGCTATACTTGCTGTGAAAAGTTTCAATGATCGAAGACGGTATTTAAAAACTGAATATGCTGATAAATCTGTAGGTCGTGATGATTGGTACAAATGGATATTTCGTATACACCATAAAACTGATCAGGCTAGAAATAGTGATCCAAAATATATTGAATATATTCATGCAATAGATAATTATATTGCCTTCATACAATTACCGCCAGAACAACAACAACAAATAATAAAATATCAACAAGAACGACGACAACAACAAAAAACACCACCACAACGAGCACAACAACTACAACAAAAAGCACCACCACTACCACAACAATCTGAAACACCATCACCACAACGAGCACAACAACGAGAACAAGAACGACGAGAAAAAATAAAACGAGAACAAGAACAAGAAGAAATGAAAAAATACAATAGAATGAAACAACTACAACAAAAACAAGAATTACAACTAATCCAAACAAGAGAAAAGGAAGAAGAAGAAGATCAAGACGCTCCTGGCGCAACTGGAAGTGGTTTAGGAAGTGGTCTTATTACTTGCCCCAATAACGTTCTTGCTGATGTCGATCGATTAGAAATT
>JAECUM010044340.1:0-16938 GCA_016617855.1 Megalonaias nervosa | reverse complement strand
TGCCGGAGGCCCAATGTGGCTTCAGACCAGATCGGGTCACGATCGACATGATCTTCACAGTGAGACAGATACACGAAAAGTGCCTGGAACAAAACATGAACTTCTACGGTGTCTTCATAGACCTCACAAAAGCCTTCGATACGGTCAACAGAGATGCACTATGGGCCACCCTAGCACGACTCGGTTGCCCTAGGAAGTTCATTAAGATGATCCGACTTTTCCACGACGGCATGACGGGATTCGTTCTCTACAACGGGATGTCTCTATGCCATTCAACGTCTCTAACGGCGTGAAGCAGGGTTGTGCTCTCGCCCCAGTATTACTCAACCTCTTCTTCACATGTGTCTTGAACCATGCTACACGTGATCTCCAGAAAGGAGAGTACATAAAGTACAGACTGGATGGCTCTCTCTTCTACCTTCGCCGACTGAATGCCAGGTCCAAAACAATGGAGAAACTTATTCTTGAAGCACGTTTCGCGGATGACTGTGTTCTCATGGCACACACGGAAGCAGATCTCCAGATCATCGTTACTCGCTTCGCGGAAGCCTCGAGACTCTTCGGACTCACTATCAGTCTGAACAAGACAGAGGTACTTCATCAATCTGTCCCCGACACCATAGTTCGCCCCACGATTGTGTCTATCAAAGACACCCAGCTGATAGCTGTCGATCACTTTAAGTACCTTGGAAGCATCATATCTTCCGATGGATCGCTAGACAAACAGATAACGGCACGCATCAGCAGCACCAGTCAATCACTAGGACGTCTCCGCTCTCGTGTGTTGAGTCACAGGAATATCACACTGTCCACCAAGATAAAGGTGTATAAAGCAATTGTGCTAACAAGCCTCCTATATGGATCTGAGACCTGGACAACATACAAGTAGCACATCAAGCAGCTTGAGCGCTCCCACATCAGAGCCCTGTGCTGGATTATGGGCGTCAGATGGCAAGACAGAGTGACGGACCTAGAAGTGTTGGATAGAACAGGCTTAACTAGTATCGAAGCAATGGTCATGAAAGCCCAACTCCGGTGGACGAGTCATGTCATCCGTATGGAGTAGTCTCGAATGCCACGTCAGCTTTTGTATGGAGTTCTATCTAGTGGGCACAGAAAAATTGCTCGCCCGAAGAAAAGATTCAAAGACTCCATCAAGGGCAGCCTGAGATGCTGATCGATATCTGCGACAAACCTCGAGTCGTGCGCCAAGGATAGATTTGGCTGGCGTGCAGCTGTTCGTAATGGGTACAAAACCTTTGAGGATGGCCGTAGAACGCAAGTCGCCGACGCCAGGGAACGCAGGAAGGCTTCAACGTCAAGAACCAACCCATGCCTCCAGTGCACACACTGCTCCAGCACATGCGCATCTCGTATCGGACTCATCAGCCACATGAGGACCCATCAGCGAAGAGCAGCGCAAGATTGACTTCATCGAACCCCGATGGTCAACCGATGATGATAGCGAAAACTAAATTCTTCTTGTGTTCTTATGTTTATATACTAGAATTTTATAATACACTTGCTCAGTCTAAATACTAATGAATACTGTAAATATTTTTCTTTCCAGTAAATTTGGCGTAATAACTTTGCCTACCCAGGCTGAACGAAAAAGTCTTTATTGGTGATCTTAAAGAATGCACCTTAGACACGAATCCAACTGTCATTAGATATATTATCAAGTTTAGGTTAACAAATACTATTTCTAAACTACAGCTGTTGTTGTTGATATTATTATTCCTTTCATTATCATTCTTCTTCCTTTTCTTCTTACTATTGTTAGTAGTAATAGTATTTATGTTGTTGCTAGCAGTGATTTTGATGACATTAATTATGGCAATGCCACAGTAATTGTAAAGATGGTGGTGCTGACATGCTTAATTTAGGACTCATGCCCTATGGTTGATGTACTTTCCTCAACTCTTCTTTTAGTGCATTATTTAGACAATACCGGTATGTGGGGGACGGGTCCTGATATTGATCACAAGGTTGAAATTTGCGTCAAAAGGGCCCACAACCCAAGTCCTTAGTGAAAAGTAATAAAATATTTTTGGTTTAAATACAAAATATAATAATTAGGGCCACGTCCACATCACTAACAAAAGGGGAAAAATTCCAAATGTGTAACACAAATAACCTTTGTCCTTTACGTGTATCTTCTCGTGCATGTTACTAAAGGTATACTAAATATCCCCGTGTTTTGAGTTTAGTCTTTACAAGACAAAAAATGCTTAGTGCTGATAACAACAAATGTAAACATGCATGAATTGTATTGATTTATTTCATTTTTGTGACAGTTCCTTGACCATAACAAACATATGCAGTCAAAGCAAAAAGAAAACTTTAGTTTCATCTAACACGGAATTTGAGCTGCTTTCTAAATACCTTTAATATTTAATTATTGATTGAAAATCACAAAGTGTATAATTATTATTATTGTTGCTTTTACTGTTGGTCTGCCATTCTTCCTCTTCTCCTTCTTCTTCTTAATTTCCTTATTATCATCATCATCATCATTATTATTATTATTATTATTATTATTATTATTATTATTATTATTATTAGTAGTAGTAGTAGTAGTAATAGTAGTAGTAGTAATAGTAGTAGTAGTAGTATTGTTGTTGCTGCTTTTGTTGTTGTTGTTGTAGGGTTTAACGCCATTTGTCAGCACAAGATAGGCTTTACACGGAGGCAAGTATAAATGGTGGAGGAAGAACCCGGGAAAACCCCAGGAAGAACCACCGACCCTCGAGAAGCTACTGGCAGGCTATCTCAAGTACCCACGTTAGCCGAGCCTAAGACTCGAACTCACGCAGACAAACGTGAGATTGCAGTGATCCGGAATAGTGAGCACTTTAGACCAATCGGCCACTCGGGGCCCCCTGTTGCTGTTGCTGTCATTGCTATCGCTGATTTTTTGTTGTTTATTCCACTTATATTGATGACGATAATTATTTTGGTGAAGTAAAGCAATTATGATCATGACAATGTTTATGGTGGTGGCGGTGGTGGCGATGGTAGTGAGACGTCAATTTTAAAATAGACTGAAATCATTTGAGTGATTTAATTTCTTGGCCATTCTTTTATCCCATCATTTAGTCTTGAAATCACAAATATAATGTATAAACCATGTAAATGACTAATATAATGATAAACAAAGTTTTTAGCCTAATTACATTATACTGACATCAACTGAAACTGTATATTAAATACAGCTCAAGTCTTTCATCACTCGCATTAGCAACAAGGTAGTTGGGTGGTGGTGGCTATAACACGGACCTCAAGGTTTTTGATTGTGCGTTAAGAGGTGGCAATGCACAATCTCATGGAGACAAGGTGATAAGATATTTTAGGATTAAACGCATAAATTCAGAGGAACAAGCAGAACTCAACCAACAGGAAAGACGATGCAGCTGAAAACTAATATTCATATTCACTGCTGTACATTCTCATTTGAGTGGTTTTTTAAATGAAATATATAGACTTCTATTTTATCCATACATACATACTCTGTGTTTCGTTTCTTGTAGAAAAGTGTTATCGAAGGTAATGTGAATTTAGATCTTTTAGGTTGAGAATAATATAAAATGAATGTGTGCTAAGGATTTTGTAGAATTTTACTTAAAATTAAAATTAGGATACGAGTTCTTCTCAAATAACCTATTTCCAGATTACAGTTTAAAGTGATACTGAAGTCTATGAATAAACAGTATGAAAATTAGTGGGTTATCTTCACTTAAAAATCAGTGAAAGTTTGATTTTAAAAATATCAGTCAAATCGTTTTAAATGTATATGTAGTTAAATATTTCTTCAAGGGAATTTACTCATCACAAGTGTAACCCTTCGTAATCTCCAACTTTAAATATATTCCATGTATGCAACTATTTTAAATGCATATAGTGAGATAATAATACGGCCCGTCAGAAATAATGTTGATTTATGAAATATAACTTTTATTTATATCATTTAAATTTCAAATTTAATTCCAAAGTTATCGAAAATTATGCAGATCCTAATATAAAAGAAATGACGATTTATTTAGATGCAAAGTAACACACTAACAATATTGACTAGAGAGATTCAAAATGGAGTATTCATCGCGTATTTATCTATTCTTTCCTAATGTGATTGGTTGGAGAATCCAATGGTTTTACATTTATTGTAGCATGAAAACTAATCTCACTCCTGTTGAACTTGACGACTACTAACTTCATTAAGTATCCGATCCAAGTCCCTCAGACAATAATGCAAGGGATATAATGTGTTTTATTGTCCCCAATCATGCGGTTTTGAAGATCTGTAGTCCTGTAAGCCTGTTGTGATATATAATTATTTGTCAAAGAGATGTTAACTATTAATAACATGATGCATAGTTTCTTCCTTTAAGAGGAGAGGTTTCTGTGCATAATGGTACCGTGTCAATACCGTTTTGTGGACATAATGGTGTGGTCACAGAGAAAACCCAAGTAAATGGCGTCAAGTTCATAACATTTTTATAAACGTCAATATAATTTTATTTTCCATTATGTTACAATAAAAGATATCTTTCCGTGAGCATTTCTCCAATTTCTATCAAATCTAGCAAACAAGAATGAAATAGTATTGCCGACGATGTTGATACATTTTGCATTTTATTTCTTTTTGTTTCTTTGCACTTTCTCTTTATATTTTCAACTTGGCTAGAGATGTAGCGCTTAATTGTAAGATGAATACAGGAGTTTAAGTCGATGAGATTTTCCAGAGTCTAGCTTTAGCTATTCCCTAGGTTACAAACCATAAGATCTTGAGCTATTTATATAACATTAATATTTATCATGATCCCTGTTAATACAGGCGGCAACCTCCTAAAGAGAGCTATATTGAATAGCAACTATCATGTTGAAAATATGGGAATATTCTACCTGATAGAGAATGTGGGACCATGCTATGGAGAAAAGAAATAAGAGGAACCTGCGGCAAAAGTATTTCCCTGTGCTAGATCTTCACTCGCCGTCTTCTATCCAAAGTCTGTCGCAGACTGCAATAAAACTTCTTTTGAGTGTATTGTGTTTAGGCGTTTACGTTGCAAAGAGGAAAATTTCGTGATCAAGATAAAAGAAACCTTACTTGCCTATATGCATAGCTTACTACGACCGTACTCTTTCAACCGTTGTGCAAACATGTAATATGTCAAATCGTATAAATAACGTCTGTGATTCTTGCACCCAGGGCTTCGCACTCGTGTATCAGCTTCGAAGTGATAAATCTGAGATTGCGAGTTGCTGGTCTATTTATGCGCTGAGAATCAGTTATAACGTTATCATTTACCTGGAAAATTGCTCCTGAACGAACGGGATGTCACGGGATATCAGTATTCAGCATATCACTCCACAACTCAGGCACACACAGATGATTCAAAACCCACCGCAAAACACAGACACACACATGTCTTCTTGTAAGAAAATAAACTTCACATGCTCGGGGAGTGGGGTGAGAAAATATCACTTTCATTTAGGCACTACGGGATTGCGGACTTAGTGCAAAGTTTATTTACCTCCGAAATTCAAGAGCTTGAAAGCGTGCTTAAGGGCCAAGTGTTTGAAACTATTTTGTTACTCTTAAGATACAAATTCTTCGAGCTTCTCGGTGTGCGGATAAGATTCACATTTTAAAATCAAAATGTTAGATAATAAACCCCCAGATAGCATAGGCGGTTACTTAGTGGTTATGATGGAGAGAGCTATTTTGAGACGGGATATTGTTTTTCTTTTACGTCAAGATAGTTTGTTGTCAAGTAATGTACTACATATAATTTTTGTGTGCTATTTGTTAAAGCTATGTGAGGGTCAGATTTTAAACAAAAATCCCAGGGCCCCTCACCTTTCCCGAAAATTAAATGATCGGTCCTTCATTTACTCATTTAAATTATGAATAATAAACTTATAATATCCACAATAGAATGATAAAGTTTAACTTGAACAATCATAGATTAAGTTAAGTCAAAATCATGAAATTTTACAACTACAGAAGAATTAGTAACAAAATGATTTAGCACAGTAGTAGAAAGTTTCAGTCTCTGTAATAATATCAAAGCCTTCATTGAAATATACCATCATTTGCATTTATTTTGAGTTTCTTATATGCACATTCTAACACTAATAATTTTATAAAAGCATTACATGTTTTTAGCGTATATTGTTATATATTTTACGTATATTTTGTTATAACTTTGCTTAATGATGAGTACTAGTCAAGAATGACTTGTTTGTTTAAAAAGCATCATTTTCGTCTTTTTATCAGCTTGCCATCCTAAAAACCTTATTATTGCTTCTACTCCTGAATGCATCGTCATACCAACACGGGTTTTCACCAAAAGACTTATATTGATGTCTAGTAGGTTCTAAATAAAAATGGTGCCGATCTGTTGACAACATGGCCACCACAGTGGCCATCATGAAATTCTTGTTATCGCTTCTGCTCCAAAATGGAAAGCAATACTGATATAGGATTTACACCAGAAGACTTCTTATGATGATTGTTTGGTCCTAAATGAAAATGGTGCTGATTTGATGTCCAATATGGCCTCCACAGCAGCCACCTTAAACATATTCGTATCTATTTCTGATTGGATTCTTATATGACAATGCGCTTTGTACTAAACAAATTATAATAATGACCGTTTGCTCCTAAACGAAAGTGGCCATCTTGAACATCTTGTCATCACTATTTCTCCTGAATCATGGGGTTTTCGCTAAATGACATCTTATGATGTCTGGTTAGTCTAACTAAAAATGGTGCCAATCGGACTAAAAGGGTTGCTACAATGGTCATCCTGAAAATCTTGTTATCACTATTTCTCCTAGATGGCCGGTCATATCGACATTAAGAAGAATCACGTACAATTAAGGTAACTATATAGATCGACGAAAACAGATAACCAATACCAATGCAACTTACATTAGCAGTGTTTTGACCAAAAACCAAAAACCTGAAGGAAACACATCTAAACTATCATCAAAATCACTACAATAAGAGATGAAAGAATTAAAGATTACCTGCCACACAGCTAATAAAGTGTTTTTCAAACACAAAACAGACAAAAGATACAGAACCTGACAAATTACATCCATGACATTTAATGGAAAATTCAAAATCATCTCAGTCCAATTATAAATCCAACCAGCACTTGGAATTGGGTATGGTTGCAGACAACTGGGAAAGAGCACAAATCAGTGTAATGTTTGAGCAGGGTTGAAAGTTTCAGCCAGGAAAGTGCCGCCCCGTAATCCTTATATGTTTTCAAAATAAAACCGAAATTAGAGAACACCTCATAAACTACATGACAGATAAATTTTCTCAGTTGGTATGGATATAACTGTAGAAGATTTGCCTCAGTTGAGCTTTCAGTAGTACTTGATAAGTGGATACAGACCTGTCAGTCGTTATCAATTTGTACGGACTACTTGAAAACCTTTCATGCTGTCACCACATAAGAGCCTCATAAGCAAATTATCATCATTAGGTATAGGTGACCAACTATTAGAGTGAATCTAGAACTTCTTAACTAACATAATTGAAAGTAAAAATTCTTGAAGAATGTTTCTGATACAACCAATATCACGTTAAGAATATCACATGGATGATTGCGTCACGCAATTATGCGCACGACAATACCTTTGCATATTATTTGAACATAAATATAAACTGTGTTTTATTGCAACGTAGAGCGTTACCTATGTTATATAGTTTCCGTCTTGGTAATTGCGAATTTTTCTTCTCTGTCTGCAAAATACGTTCAAGGAGCCGCAGTTATGATTCACCTATCTCATGTTCTAAGACGAAAGCGATCTTCAGCTATGGAGATATGCGAAAGTGTTAAGCGTTATTCGTTTTTAAGCCGTATGGCGGCATGTTGTCGGATATAATATAATCTGTTTAAAGTTAGACATATTTGTATCCGAATAAACAAATTGAATTTAATTATGTTGTCTAAAGTTAACAATGAGAAGCGTTGGTTTTTTTTATCCAGTGCGATTAATCTTGTCGTAGAAAGATTCATATACGAACGTGGTCATTATTTTCATAATCTCATATTGTAGTTCTTATGGAATACCAGTGTAATGTCTAACTAGGTCCGTTTATATGCACACTTGCGTAATGAATATCCCTGTGTTTGCATTTAAATATGTTTTCAGATGTGACTCATGTATTACATGGTTCACTTGGTGTATTTTAGGTGTTCCAGAAGACTTGTTGGTCTCCCTAGAGTTGCTTAACTTTGATACCATTGTTGACCTCTGCCTTGATGGTAACGTCGGTGACGTTGGAGAACGAATGATGGTGGTGAACTCACCATATTGCACTTATCATTGATGCTAGTGTATTTCTTGACAGCATGTTATTCATGAGAAAGTCATTGACGTTGTCACGTACTTTGTTTAAGAAATATATACTAACCTTGGCGACATACATTACATACATATGACGACGAAACTATTCTAATATCGCTGTGGTAAACAATTCGGGTAGAATATTTCTGAAGGCCACCGACATAACATGCGCAAGCTGTGATCGTTTCAAGTTCAATGACTACACCATTACAATACCTTACAAAGATATGAGGTTGCAGGCACCTATAAGAACAAAGAGGAACGAACATCGTGTCATGAATGGTGAAAGGTAATTGGTGGCGAAGCTATTGCTTTATTGTTTTGTATTTAAAGATTAGAATACCATTTGGCTTTCTGATGTTAACAACTCATTATCCACGGTATCACTGTGCTCCTCGATGGAATTTCACTTTCTCAGTTTCCAAAAGCTTATTAAGAGATAGAATGTGGAAACCAAGACTATCAATTGGAAGATGATAAAACTACTTCAGAATCAATTTCATAATCGATAAATGACAAGTAAATATATGGAAGATGAGCACGTGATCATGATAGATCCTGACTCAAGGGCTTGTTCTTTATGAACACGATGTTATTGATATACAATTACTTTTACAATCTTTGTGAGTATCATCAGATTAGGCAGCTGCCCACCTTAGCTAGACCAACATTAAAGTGATTGGACTCTGAGGAAGAATACTTGTACCGAAGTATCTTGGCCAATTATAGAAAAGATATATCTTCATTGTGTAACAACACTCTCCATCGGTCTACCTTTTGTGGTACCATTTGTGGTGGCAATAAAATCTTGCTTTCATCCACTGAAATAGCTCAGACATTTTAGATCGAATCTGAGTCCAATTTCATGGTAGAGAAACCTATAACAATTTTAATAGCATGAATAGTTTTCAACTGGTTCGCTACAGAAATGCACACGTCAGCTAAACCTGATAAGCAGAGCATTCACA
Source organism: Megalonaias nervosa (assembly GCA_016617855.1). Taxonomy (NCBI): domain Eukaryota; kingdom Metazoa; phylum Mollusca; class Bivalvia; order Unionida; family Unionidae; genus Megalonaias; species Megalonaias nervosa. The sequence continues at coordinate 7,600 of JAECUM010044340.1, read as the reverse complement.
AATACTTTGTGGGACTTCAAAAATCTTGCAGACTCAGCAACCAGACAACTCAAAATGACTTATGAAGGGCTTGTCAATTGTGATCATTCATATCCAGGGCTACAAAAATGAGCCTAATATAACTTGTTAGTTATTTGTTAACTGGTTTCCAATTTGTATTTGATATATGTTTAAAAGGTTTGCTTTCATTTTCTTTTTAATGCAAAAGTTAAGTCTTCGCATATACACAACCTGAAGTAACCAACAATTATTGCAAACTGAACATGATAATGGTTTTGTGACTGTTCCATACGACAAATTTCCATTCTCTAATTAAAGAATTAGTCTGTTAGGTTGTGCTGAAGGCAAATATTGTGGGAGAAGGAGCCTGATTGTAAGCATTTATATCCATCTACCCAGATAATGTTCTGTATCACAGCTTAAATGATGTAACAGACAAAGGACGATACTAATTGCCACACGTGAGCACTGATCATGCAGTCTGTACTACAAATTATAGCGAGAGGTTGCAAAGTTGTCTTTGCAAGATGGACATTAATGGTGCCTTTAAACGTGTGCACATTAAAGACTCACTTTGACATTTTAATGTTGTTAACTAAAACAGCAAGTATTCTTTCTTTTACTCGATTCGTTTTTCGTAGCAGATAGAGTACAAAAATATTTTATTCCTTGTGTATGCTACATGTTAGGTTCTACAAAACAATTGTGAATCGTAGTTTGTACTAAGTTTACTGGACGATTATTTCATAATTGACCCACCTTGGGCTCTGCCTGAGAGATATATGGCAATTTTGACTTTGGTAATTTTTATTAAACTCTTAGTTTCATTTTTATTTCCTCCTAAGATTTTGAGACCTACTGTAGTTCAGAAATACCTAGACACATCATTGGACACTATCAAAATGGAGGTTAGACTACCGTTAAAAAAGTTATATCAGATATCAAACATTTTACAAGCCTTTAGTAAAATCTTGCACAAAACGTGAATTGCTAAACCTTTAAGGACACCTAAACTTTTCTTGCTGAGTGACCTATCCTGAAAAAATTATTTCTCTCTTACATAATAGCATTTTCCACACCTATCAATATAAATCATTACCATGTCAAATTGAGAAAATCTGGTCCCTCTTTCTTCACAACGGGAATGAAATATTTTTTTATCAACAACGAAATCACTGTAGCAGCATATAAGCAATTCAATACTGATGCAACTGATTTATTTGGGGGCTATTGCAAATAGCTTCAAGGAACTGTATTCCGCTGGTTCTTCAAGTTCAATGTGTTTTTGTGAGCTGTTCGCCCGTGATACTGCTGATGTATTGTGGAAGCCGCAATGGACTCTGATTAAGATTTTAGTAAACCGTGACAATTCTGCTGCTGTTGATATAACTAATACAGAGCATTCCAAGAATCCATGTAAAATGAAATTTGTTCGCAGACAGGTTTGGTGTGCTGATACATGTCAATCTCTGCTACTGGCCTGACATATTCAATGTGCTACATACATGATTGGTGACTCTCTTTCGTGTTTTCAGATTGACAATTTCAGTCAGCAGGACACCACAAACAGACGCGTAGCCAACAGACTGCCACAACCCCGTGTGCGAGTTAACACTGTTTTGAAGAACAGGTCAATGATTTGTGGGCATCATCTGTATCTCGTGCACTAGCAATGCATACATATCGGGGTTACATTGCCGTTAAAATTTGCTATGTCGGGTGTCATTAGGAATCTGCTCGCAAATATATATTCACTTTTTTCCTTTTGACTCTTTTGTCCCTCAGTTTGAATATTCTTTCACTTATTATGTTCTTAAACCAGAACATACCTTGATTTCACCTTGGTGTTCAAGCACATCATGATTGAAGATCACCCTCACCTATTCAGCTTCGGGGATCAGTCCAGCTCTAGAGTAGGGAGTATATTGTGATCACAGCAGTATAGAACTCTTGATAAAATATGGGGTACAGTAAGGCTGGGATCAATCCTTCTTAGGCAGCTTCTTGGATTACTTCGTCTCCGGAAGAGGGATTATGCTGAGATTACCTCAGTGCAGATCTTAGGATCACCACAGGTCAGAATGATGGTAGATCGTGGGGTATAGTAAGGTTGTGCAGAACCTGCCTTAGGCATAGTATCATCACGTGGCTCAGGCAACCATACCAGACAATTTTGAAGGGATTTTGAGACTCACAGAATGTGGTTTGAGGTCGAGGAGGGGGTGGGGTGGGGTGGGGTGGGGGTTCCCGTGTGCGCAGCATGGTACATTTGAGCAAAAGTTGCCTACTCATATAAGACTACAGAAAATGACTGGACATTCGAATCTGAATGAAACAAAATAACAAATGGGTGGGGAGGGGGGTATTATCACCACACCCACACAAGCGGGTTTTATGGTCAATGTGAGGTATTTGACAAAGTTCTCTGAAATTCAGATATTATGTGTCTAATTGTGGTATCTGCAAAACGCCGTCAAATATTAAACACTAGCCTTTGAAAAGTATACGGACGCTATTTTAAAGATATCATTTGCACTTTTTAAGATAATAATTCCTAAAAATATTTGACAGTAACCTTGTGAACTGGGAACTCGAAAGTCGTTGATCATGCGATAATTTCTCACCCTTGAAATTGGGGCCCGGAAGCATACGTTTGAAGCTGGATCCATGAAAGCAAATGATCGTAAAACACAATAGAAAAGTCTCCTTTTATGGTGAAGAATGAGATGAAAGATGACTGAATTGGTTTATTTGTACATGTATGGTTGTACATGGTTCATTTGTACACTTTGACAAGGGTGGTGTTAAAAAGCTATCCGGTTTTCGGACAGTTGAAAATACCCATTATTGTTTATCCCTTCCCATATTTTCATGATACAATAGAGCGTTTGTATCATTTTCTTGTCGAATGATCCGTGTTTTTTGTCAAGGGAATGATCCGTGTTTTTTGTCAAGGGAATGATCCGTGTTTTTTGTCAAGGGAATTATCCGTGTTCTTTGTCAAGGGAATGATCCGTGTTCTTTGTCTTTGTCAAGGGAATGATCCGTGTTTTTTGTCAAGGGAATGATCCGTGTTTTTTGTCAAGGGAATGATCAGTGTTTTTTGTCAAGGGAATGATCCGTGTTTTTTGTCAAGGGAATGATCAGTGTTTTTTGTCAAGGGAATGATCCGTGTTTTTTGTCAAGGGAATGATCAGTGTTTTTTGTCAAGGGAATGATCCGTGTTTTTTGTCAATCCGTGTTCTTTGTCAAGGGAATGATCCGTGTTCTTTGTCAAGGGAATGATCCGTGTTCTTTGTCAAGGGAATGATCCGTGTTCTTTGTCAAGGAAATGATCCGTGTTCTTTGTCAAGGGAATGATCCGTGTTCTTTGTCAAGGGAAGTCGTAGCTTAATGACGGGTGCCATTATGGCAGTCTGTTTAACAGCAATTAAATAGCTTCATAACAGCCTAGAATGTCTTCTTTATGTAATTATTATAATTACATTCCATTATAGAATAATGCTAGGACATATCTTCCTAAATATCCATTTTAACACTAATTGGTGGAAAATGCATTTTATTTACGAGTGAAGTTCCAATTTTATCTAACCAATCCAATAAGTGTATAATAATATGAATGCAACTATCGTTTATACTATTATATTTTTATTAATACTACGATAATTGGTAATCATAATAATAATAATAATAATAATAATAATAATAACAGCAAATCATAGACAATACTATTGTTAGTTTTTTCATTGTCTTTCATGGTGTACAAAATACAAGAAATTCCGATTTTCGACATACGTATCATACATTATTTCTACCTATTCAGCGTTAGATTGGATCTACCCAATCATTATTATATTATGTCATGTAGACATAGTAATTAGGCGACTGTGATGCTTTTTATTGCCGTTAAAAAGTTTGTCAGGTAGCACCCACTGTATCACGGATAGGTCAATATGTTCAGGAACCGGTCTCGAAATTCGATTAATCTGTGAATACTTCTGTGAATAATTTAAGCTGAGAGAGGACTAGAAATAATTTAAACCGTCGATCTTTTTAATTTTATTTTTATTATGAACATTTGAAAATGAATAAATTAAAATGTGCATTTACAACGGTCGGCACTTTTGCACATGATCAGTAAGTTTAATTGGTTAGCAGACTGGCCATTCCTTCGTTACGGCAGATTGTGGGTGCTAGATGATCATATAAACAAGAATTTGAAAATCAGTTACAGTGAACCATAAGCCAAACACGATTGACAGTTTGACGCTGTAATGTCTTAAACGTATAAAACCAATATTCATGAAATATGTTGAGAAAAGTCAGGCCAAAACCACAAAATAATTTTCTTTTCAATAAAAGTAAACTAATAAGTACACTTTGTTTCGCTGTACTCATTGTCTTACATATTCATAACAATACTTTAGCGGCGCATTTAACCCTGAACCAAAGTAAAAGGAAACACGGTATGTGCCTGCAATGTGCCATGTGTCTTTGTTTAGGAACACTTTCAACCTCAGATACTGGGGCTTTAATCTTATGTGTGATTCCTTAAAACATTTAACAGCAGGGAGACATCAAGGTTTATTTCTAGAAAAAAAGGATTACTTCTCAAATAAATTTACATATATAAAAAGTGCACCTAATCACCAATTAATAAGTATATGGTTGGAATATGAGTGAAATGCATTCCTGTGTCGTTTTGATTGTTGTTATATTTCGTATGTTTCAAAACAAATAAAATTAAAACAAGTAAGGCTATTCATGCTGCAGAAATATTACCATTTAGTAGGTCAGGACATTTACAATTTGGCTCTACCTCATTAAATCTTTTGCTGAAATTTGTAATGAATATTTATGGCGAGTAATTTCACCATTAGAAAATATCATGGGGGCGGGGGCAAAATATTTGCGTGGCGGAGCGGCAGCAAAGTTTGTCTGGAATAATCAATCTATCACAAGCTCGAGTTGCTTTTAGGTCTTGGCATATTACTGGTTTGCGCAAGTAATTTATCAAACCGAAGCAATGGTTGCACAAGGAGCATGTCTAAATAACCGTAAAGGCACAACAAATAATCTGCAAGTGCCTGCTCGTTCGCCTTTACATATACTGGTATCTATACCCTTCACACAACGCAGCAAACTGAGATCCCATGAACTATGTATGCAAGATAACCCTTGCCCCAGCTAGCGTCTTCGTGGAATGTTACTGGGCTAGAATTTGAACTAGTATCTTTAGCATTTGCACAACAAAAGCGTGGCCTGATAATATGATTCGATATTTCTGCACTGAACGCAATGCAATTTCTTCACACAATACATATCAGAGTAGAAATCTGCAGCTAGGTAATTATTATTTATTATGGTTACTTGCAGCTCCTCTTCACCTGAATCAAAATTCTTGGACATGCGTTTCTGCATACTATATCCAATTCTATATCAAGGCTTGCTGTGGTTGGTTTGTTTTCTTACTTTTAAATTCATTTTTGTTTCCTTCTTTTTTGCTGTATTTTCCAAACCAACAAAAATAAAGTTGCGTGATAATGCATGTCCGTATAAACAACGAAACGAGCAAGATAATGGCACAGTTCCAGAGTTTTCTAACCCTGCCTTCAGGTTATCAATCAATACTTTCACTAGCTGAACCTAAAACAGCCTAGACCTCAACCACATTCCCAAAAGCATTTTATGAGGTTTCAGCCTTTTTCCCGAAAAATGTGCAAATCATCCAAGTCTCTTCCAAAGGTTTGAAGTCGCTCTCACCATAGTGTATCAGGATTTATTCATCATGAAATATGGACGCATGGACGAACGCACAACAAAGGTAGGTCACACAGTTTTGACGAATTCTTCGAAAACACGGCAACCATAAATGTGATCTCACACATTTTGATCAAAATCGCCTGTCCCACGCCAGTTTTGACTTTTGCAAGACACACTAGGGTCGAATCTTGTATTTTTGGACACGTGAAAAAGTTCACTAAATATTAAATTCAAATGCTTTAATTATGCGTGAATATATTACAACGTATGCCTCCATACAACATAGCTTTTATGAATTAATTGCACGCTGCACAGTTAGGAACAAAATTAGCATGCACAGTTAGTGTAACGATTGTCAAAACACAATTTAGTTCAGTGAACTCTGGAAATCAATGAAGGTGTTGTCTATGCAATATGTATCCACACCAACTTTGGAAAAATATCCCAAAGTGACAGAATAGAAGTACATATTTTGTAGATATAAAATGGTTCAACACTATATGTATTTAAGATCTTGACAATGGCAATGCGTTATAAAATATATGCACTCAAAAGAGTAGTTATTGTTCTATGAATAGTCGAATGCTCTAGATAGGTTAATGCGTTTTTTTGCAAGGAAATATGAAATTACAAAACCTAGTATACTCACTCAAACATTTTATCGAGTTCTTCTTTAATTCGAAGGGGCTAAGCCTATTTGAAGAGTACTAGCTTTTGCAGACTTCTGGAAAGGATTAAGCCTATATCAATTACGGACAAAGTCAAGCACAATATATATCAAGCAAATACAAATTAAATATACATAACAAGGTCGCTCCGATATTGTCAGTGTTTTCATTTATAGCACACAAATAACTGAATACTGATGTGTAATACATGATCTATATTCTAACGACCAGTGTTTCCTACGCAAAGATTATTATTCTCTCTTGCGAAAAATTGTGTTCTGTGAACCGCATCTGGCAAAAGTGGCACATTGGACATTATTCCAAAAGTACAGCTTTAATGATCCTGTTAACAATCGAGAGTGCGTCAAGTTCAATTTGTGGAACGTGCCGGGTAAAAAGACAAAGTTCAGTGAGCTTCTTAAAGAGGCAAATTAAAGAGAAAAAAAAAGCCTTGGAAATGTTCAGAATGAATCTGTTCTAAATTCCATTCCACTACTTTCTTCAGCGTCACTAACAAACGATAGCTCACGATACACATGGGGAAATGTTTGGGGAAGGAAAAGGAAATCTAATTTCGATTGTAGACTAAGCAAAATACTTTGCCCACAATATTGACTGACTTGCTTAATCAGTTGATTTTTAAGTAGCTGTTGTGATTTTTTTTTTTTTTTTATGTTATTGGGTATTTCAAACATTCTGGTATATTGGCTCATTAGCATAAAGAACACATGAACATTAAATAATAAAGAGATGGTTTGGAACAATGAAGATGCCTTTTCATGTTTTCAAAATTCAAAGGAGTTTATGTCTGTAAACCCTGCCCTTCCCTATTACTGGGATAGTAAAAATTTCCGTTAAAAAATCAAAATAAAGGATTTGGAAACAAACTTTTGAATAAGATTATTCTTATTTATCTCATTCTCTTTTTTGTACTCTGCGTTGATGTCAGCATTTTGTTGTTGTTGTTGTTGTTCTTGAAAAATATATGTGATTAACTTAAATTTTTTTTTTGCAGAGTGCGGATTTTGAAGAATTCTTTTGTAGTGTTATTTTTTTGCTTTTTAAAATAAGGATTTTACCCCTTTCCTATATATTTGTTTCGTATACTTGTTTATTTTCTGTAGCTGCTTTTTAAAAAAGTATGGGGTAACGTGGGGGGGGGTAACAAC
>JAECUM010044337.1:0-16849 GCA_016617855.1 Megalonaias nervosa | reverse complement strand
AAACTGTTTTAGAAACAAAAGCTGTTTTGATATGAAGACAACAGGCATCTCAAGTGTACAAAATCCGTCCCCTTTGCAGTAGACAGTTCTGAATTATCAACGATCGCAATTATATATAGTACGGAAATTATATAGGCCACAGGGACATAGCTTATTTTTATATCGTAGTCAGTGGACACTATTACATATCTGAATCTCTACTTTCATGTCAAGGTAGCCACCCAGCCTACAACTCATTTATAAAAATCGAAGGGATTGTTATATATATCTATTTTTTCTGTAACTTCTGGTATATGATTTTATTTTATTTTCATAATTTTTATTCATGGTCGTAAACTGTATACAATATTTTTTGTTATAAATTGTTTGCGTAATTTGGCTCTGTTGAAATACACAAATCACGTACTATCTATAAATATTTGTTTACTTACGTGCTGGCAATCAGTAATAATGATCGTAATAATAAGACTTAAAATGGCGCCTATGGCGTAGGTTTTCAGTGACTCAGGGGATATGGAAGTTTCGAGAATAATTTTGTGGCTTCCCCATTGGTTGCGAGAGGTCATGTGAATGTAATGCGTCGTGACTTAGTACGTCGTAAATCAATAGTGTATGTGGTCACATAGGGCCCATTTCTAAATACAATCCCAATTTAAGGTGTATATAAGGAGAAAGTTAAGCATTCAGTTTCACTCCAATTCCTGGAGTCATTCACACTTTTAGTATTCCTGATGTAAGTCTGCAGACGTATTTTTCTGTTGTACTTAAATATTTGTTCGAGAGAAAAAACATTTGTTTGGACTGTTCAGTGGTGATAGAAAGTGCTTATTATTTGCACAATAATATTATTCCGGAACTGTTATAAATTATTCGCAGGACTTCTGGACGACGCCATCTTAACAACGTCACGGTTATTGGAGGACCAGTACATTTCCGGTATTGAAATTATATGGGACTTTTCATTCGCTTAGGACTTTCAAAGACTTTTGTAAGGACAAATTTGGATTCACTTCATTATACTGTAAGTTCCCCTCAAATTTTTCATTTATAACTTTAATAATTAAATTGTTTGTTGAGTTTTACAAAACTTGTTGGTTTTGCTTCTTTTCTGTTACTTAAGTTTGTGACCATACAGTCGTAATAGGGATTAACAAATTATATTCCGTAAATGTTGGAATTTTATGTAAATCTATACACATAGTTTGGCACGCTTGTTAGAAAATTCTAACGGATTTGATCTTGAAACGCAACACAAAAGGCGTGAATAAAACTTTCCTTGATAACCATTATCTTTAATTGTATAAAGGTGTTTTAAAAGAATTATTGAAAAGATAATCTTACCTATTGGACTCTCACTTTCTGCCACTGTGTTTTAAATAAACATAAAGTATGTGACACAAACGTGCGAATGTGAATTTATATTGAATAAACATAACTTATATGATGTCAAAGAAATAAAGGAGAGACGATGTAATGCTTTATGTAACTTGCTTTTACCAAAATATTGAGCTTTGAGATTTTAATGACTAAAAAATTCATTCCATCTCCAAAATTAATAAAATTATTAAATTTCGAAAAAACACTTAAACATTTGGGAGTCGGCACATTTCTAGGTTTCCAAAATGTAGAAAAAACATTTCGAAATTTAGGGTATTCAAAAATGTATTTTTTTGTTTTTTTGCAAAGCTTTTATCTGGAGATATTTATGGATCGCATGATCGCTGAACATAACATGTTAGATTCCTAGTTAATGGAGGTAGCAACATATTCTAATTAAGTTTGATGAAAGATGCACACAGATATTTTTGCTAGATATAAATAAAATTCAATCCTTGCATAGCCAAGTATTAGCATTATTTGCATTTTAAAGATAAGTGATAGTTTAATAAGTTCAGTTTGATAATTATTAGACACAGTAGTACAGTCAACTCATAATCTCAACAGCGTTTTACGTAACTTTTCACTTCCTTGTTAAGGCTGAAAATTAGTTTTGAATGCGATTTGTTTGAAAAGTTCCTTACAATTTGAACGTTCTCAATATTATGTTGACATGGATTAATTGATTGATTTTAATAGGTTCATTATCTCGGATGCTGAATGAAACTGAAGTGTAAAGTTATAAAAAATATCTATATAGAACACAAACGATCAGCGATTCCATATTTCTGCAACTCTATAGTGAAATGTAGTAGAGAAACGGACATGTATGAATACTATGGGATGTATGAATACTATCACTTAACTCGCATTGAAACGAGACGAGGCAGGTCAGATTGCAGTCACTGAAGAGGGATCTAATTACTTAAACCCAACCTCAAAATAAACTAAAATTTTCTCATGTAATTGAATTTCAAAAATGTGTTTTCATTTGTTCCTTAATGCATGCCAATATAGTTCCTAAGTCGTCAGTCTAAATGAAATCGGTATCTTCTTCCAATAATCACATCTGAAAGATGTATACCGAATGAAGAGTTTCCAGTTCGTTAATATGAGGGCTGTAATTTGATGAATCAAACAATAAAAATAACAGGACTTGTATCGGTGTTGGTCACCATTAATTCGAAGATCACAGTTTGAATATGACTAGGTAAGTCATCGTCATTAATGTAACGTAGCATGAAGGAAAAGGCGTAGGTGAACACCAGAATAGGGATTGGAAGATTGGCATAATATTGTTGAACTTATCTGACGTCATACCCCCTTATTTATTGTTCCTAGATAAGTACAATATTGCTATGTAACGTTGCCTATCAGTATTAGTGACAAAGTTCACAAATTAAACATGTACTAAGGTCTTTAAGTATGCTCTCTCTCTCTCTCTCTCTCTCTCTCTCTCTCTCTCTCTCTCTCTCTCTCTCTCTCTCTCTCTATATATATATATATATATATATAGTTCGCATGGTATATTGATCACCTAAAGTAAAAATACTGTTTTTAAAACTTACAGTACTTGTGGAATGTCAAAGTTCAGGTTTAACATACATTATCTGATATTACACGACTTTCGAGTTTAGAGATCAATATAAAACATATTTTTGCCGCCTTTAAAGACGACTGGAAACTGATAAATGCAATGCTAGTTAATGCACAAATATTTTATTAAGGTCCAGATGTAACGACTTTTCAGTTTAAACTATATCTACAAATGCTATCCTCCACACACACACACACACACATATAATTTACATGTATGTAAGGTGTTGTGTTAATATGAACAGTAAATGATCTAGTGACAGCTTGTATCTTGAGGAAAGTAGGCCAGAGTCAATTACTATTTGTTGCAGCATCACTGGGCCACAGAAGAACGCCTGTAAAAGATGAAAACGACAATCCATAGGCCTCGGAATCAGTCGCACCCTGTACCCATACCCGCTGACCGGCATTGCAATGCAGTGCTGCAGAAGTGCATGCTTGATCGTAACCTCTCTCCTGTTTAGATGCATGTGTTTTCCCTTTGCCAATGCCATCAAATACAATTTCAGTTTGTACTGGTGCTGAATTATACTGAGATAAGATATTGGTGAAGAAAAGTTATGTGCCAGATACTGGACACGTAAAGATTCCTATCTTTGCGTCGTATCCGTTACCTTCATTGTAATCAACCCTGTCAAACAGAAGAGAATGTCCTTGTGTAACCGTGAGTGGATGAGAGGAGAACATCGCTGTAAAGGCAACCTTTATTGTGACTGTCCTTTTCATATCTTTTGTGATGCCATATGTTTCACTAGAAGAACCAGAAAACGAGAAAAGACAAGATGTGACAAAACTTCTGTATACCTGTAATCAATGTCGCTATTTATTTCTGAACAAAAATATTTCTGAATAAAAATATTTCTGAGAATAAAAATGAAATATTTCTGAGAATAAAAATAAAAATATTTCTGAATAAAAATATTTCTGAAGAATAAAAATAAAAATATTTCTGAAGAATAAAAATAAAAACATTTCTGAAGAATAAAATATTTGTGAATCAGATTATAATATTTTTTCTGAACTAGCCCAATAATTTTCCATTGAACTCAGAATGGACCAGAGTGGTATAGAACACGTGATACTAATTTTCCATTGAACTCAACATAGACAGTAACCAGTAAATTAACCAGTGCCAGTAATTTTCCATTGATATCAAAATGGACCAGAGTGGGAGAAAACTATCGTTCTCATATATATATCGGTGCTACTTTCTGATTATAATATTTATTCTGATTATAATGTTGATGCAGAATAAGATTATAATAGTTATTCTGATCATAATATTTATTTTTTTATTTTTATTCTGATTCTTATTCAAGATTATAATATTTATTTTTTTTAATTTTTATTCTGATTCTTCAGAAATATTTATATTCTTCACAAATATTTTATCCTTCAGAAATATTTCTATTTTGACTTCTATTTTTATTCCTCAGAAATTTTTATATTCTTCAGAAAGATTTTATTCTTCAGAAATATTTTTAGTTTTAATTTTATTCTAATTATAATATTTATTGAGAATCAGATTATAATATTTATTCAGATTATAATATTTATTTTTGTATCTGATTCTGATTCAGATTATAATATTTATTTTTTATATTTTATTTTTATTTTTATTTTATTCCGATTATAATATTTATTTTTTATTCTGATTCTGATGCAGATATAACATTTATTTTCATTTTGATTACAATATGTACTTTTTATTCTGATTCTGATTCAGATTATAATATTTATTTTTATTCCTATTCTGATTATAATATTTATTTTTATTTTATTCTGATTATAATATTTATTTTTATTTCTATTCTAATTCTGATAAAAGATTGTAATATTTATTTGTAATTTTTATTTTCATTCTGATTCAAGATTATAATATTTATTTTTTATTTTTTCCATTATTTGAGAAATTTTTACTATATCGATTACTTCAGAGAGAATCTTACTACGAAGTTTTTTTAGACAATAATAACACACCATCAATTGTTATGCATGGTTTAGTTTTTCTATCTCGGCAATTATTTCATCCATTATATTCATTTATATGATTTAATTTGGGAAGAGATCAGTCACAAACGCACATACAAACTTATTCTCAAAACTTCATTTCTTAGATCAAGAAGGTGTCCATTCTGGTCAGTAAGTCTAAGATGTTTCCGTGACAATAGCAGATTATAACATGGTAGATAAACTGGATTTATTAGCAGGTACTGACACAATTAATAATCCAGGAGGTACTTCAGGGGTGAATGAATATAGAATATATTCTTGCTGTGCTTGTCTGGATCTTACAAGATCTACTTGATTTCTTCGATTGCATCACATACAAGATTGACTGCGATCGTTGATGCAATATTGACAATACCTGGTGATATATGACGGCCACCACCGTCTGGATCATTATTATGTTTGAGAATAATCGCCGGAGGGGATATTTTTCTCCAAGATTCTAGTATCGCTGGAAAATATTTATCGATGAGTTTAAATCCTTGTATAATGAATTTGTTAATTCTGTTTCTGTGATTGCGTAGTATCTGAAAAACAACTGTTTAAGTGTTGTCGTGTAGGGGCTTTCAAGATCAACGAATTCATCTCCAGTAGCAATCACTGTTTCAATGATAAGTTTATTGGCACAACTGAGGTTAGATACAACCTGGTTTAGATGTTGTATAGTTTCAGTGATATTTTGCTTTAGATCGTCATTGGGATATTATCTTACGTAACTTTAAAACAAATTTCGTAGTTTGTTGCTTACTTGTTTATGTTCAGGTGTAATGGCATCGGGAAATGATTTAATAAATGTTTCGTCGATGATTGGCTTTTTATTATCATTAAAGTCATATAAAGTTCTTCCTAATGTAGGATGTATTGAACCATCAGACATAGTAAAAAGAATTTTCTTACCAGTATTATCACGCGATGATCCTAAATAACTCCACGGACGTTTTCTCGATATTCTGGATGCGACAAAAATATTAGTTTGCTTGAGACATAGTCACTGCGTTGAGGCTCTGGTAGTGCTGCAGGTGCTGCAGTTTGTACCTCCTGCCATCCTAACACAGTTCGGATCGACGACTGATATATATCTACGGCGTAGTCGGGTGTCGATATTGCTATCGCGGCTGGTAATGTTGGCTGACTAACCGTGATAGCGACTTTGGATTCTTTTCCTGTGATAGATTTAATTCTGAGTTGGAATATTCTTCGTTGGAATTCACTATTGATCTGTTCTATTTGATAACTGCCCCCGGGAATACTAACAACTTGCCAGTCGGGGTTCCATCGGGTTCATTTTTATACGAATAACACTAATGAATAATTTGCTTGCAACCCACCGAATGGCTTTGATCTAATATTTGGCCAGCTTTAATATACTCGCAATTGTGCTAATGCTATTTCCTTGGCTGGAATTGACGTTGGAAAGCTAGTGTTGAACTCAGGATTGGTTGAGCTTGCTTATATCATTGTGGTTGTTGGTGGTGTTGTATTAGCGACGATTTGTTCTGGCAATTCTTGCGACATTATTATTTAAATCCTGATTTTAAATGTCGGAGATGGCGGTGTCTTTAGATTTTGACTGTCAAGGGGTTGGTTTCCAGTTGATTCACGGTAACCCTTAATCATTTCTGCAAATTCCTGATCTGATATTATTCCATCGTTGAGCCCTGATGATATCAGCGATGATAATTTGGCGTGCGCTTGTGTTGCCGCTGATAGGAACGTTGTATACTCATGCAATTTATCAGCCGCACACGTGGATATCTTTTTGGCAATGATAATAAGAATACCAGCAACACCGGTTATAGCTGCAACACCAATTTCTGTTACTGGTGCTGTTATGTACGTGGCTGATAATGATCCGATTATCGTTGCTGTTCCAGGGACTACTTGGATACAAAATATACAATTATGTCAGTAACAACGAGATATTTGCGGTATTTTTGTTAGTTTTACTGTATGCTCATCAATGATATTTTTCAGTTGGGTCTGCAATAAACACACATGTTCGTATCTGAAAAATTGAACATCAATCGATTGGTTCATTATATAATTTAAGTAGGTGGTACTTTAGCGACTAATTCAAGACACCAATAGCACAACAAACCGAAATCTTTTTTTCGGGTTCCACCATAAATAATCCCTCGTCGTTTTGCTCCAGTACTACTAACACAGGTCCAGAAGATGCATTAACTGGAAAACGCCATGAAATTGTGGTAGATACTGTAAATGTTGTAACGTCGAGTACTGAGAGCCTGTATATGCCGGTAACCTCAACGCGATGTCTGATGGAATTATTGAGTGGTGTCCATAATGCTGATCCAGACGCTACTGTAGATATTACACTATCCGTAGTCTTTTTATGTCGTCGGCAATCTTTTTGTTTTCGTAGAGCTTAATGTCGATGAATACTGGACTCCCAAAAATTCATTAATGTCTCTATATGTGTTTCTACGAAACTATACAAACGCTGCTGCATGAGTAGCATATTCAGATCTAAATGTAGTCATTCCATCATTGATTGTCATTAACGAGGTCATCATCGGGATGTTGCTATTGTCGGCGTATTGTTTCGTTGCAGCGTCATCGTTTGAATCTGGTTCTCTAAGACCAGTAATTCATTGATATTTAGCATTGATCTGCGTGCTGCGAATCCCAAATTGAAATTTTCATTCATTGATGTAACTTCAGTTGCAGCAGCATTCAGTGTCACGTTGTTGTTTTCTGCATGATCAGTAGTATCTTTGGCAAACATCATTGATGGACTAGCTGATCTCGATTAATCATCTCTGTATCTTGCAAGACCAAGTATCGTCCTAGCAATGTCGAGTTTTTCCAGGCATGATTCAATGGGGATTCCGTCGATGATATATGTGGCACTGTTAAATAGCGCCATGACGCCATTATTAACAAAACCAACTCGATCACCAATTCCGTAATCTATATTATCTGCTTTCAAGAATCTACCATCGATCTCAATGAACGCCTCAGAGGGCAGAAAATATCTACTTGTATCCTGAACTTGCAATTAGATTCTTCCTCGTACACGTGCGTCATAAGAATAATATTGATAATCGCGCACAGATTCATCCTTAGGACTGACGCATCCATGTCAAATGCTGGATCTGATACACGTTTGAACATTTTATTATGTTTGTTATCGTCTAACACGAAGACCACTTCCTGCTATCAGACTAGCTGTTATATTTTTTTTTCTTTTTCTGACAGGGGTAAACCAGCCAACTCGGCTAGTTTTTGATTTGCAGGTTGATTTATTATTTTACTAACATTTCAGGCATAACTTCTGTGCTGGGTAATTTTACTGGCTGAGGTTTGCGTCGTATTAATCATGCTAGTCTGTCCTTGATTGCTGAAATTGCTTTACTAGCAACATCATCAACAGCACCAATACCTTTATCACGAACAGCGTCAATAGCTTTCATTTCCAATTGCTTTGCAATCGGTATTGCTTTTTGTGCTATTCTTCTGAATAGACCCTGAATAACATCACCTAGTCCATCTCCGTAGGTAACTTTATACGTAGGCAATCGCGAAGTCATCACTCTGACCATTCCAGGTCCACGGTGAGCATTATGTATGATCATCTTATTTTCTTGTCATTGCTCTAATTGCATCAATCATCAAAGATTTCATCGTCGCAGTAATCATCAACAATTTCATCAATGAGTGACCGATAGACATTAATGTCCATGATACCGCCTGTAAATAATCTCTGACAAAAAGCAGCTGCTTCATTAACAATTTCTGGGGAATTATTGCTGGCTCGTTTTCCGCCAATCAGAATTTCTAGTAGTTCAACATCGGCAAGAACGTTATTGAGATATGGAGTATCAAGACCACTTCCTCAAGTGACCCAATCGCTCAGACCACTTCCAGTTGTTTCTTTTGTTTTTATCTTACTTGGTGAACAAAATTCCCTCCTTCGCCTAATTTCTTCAAATTCTAAATTTTCTTCTTGTTTTTATTTCCTTGCTCGTTCAACCTCTTTAAGTTGCAACTTTATTTTGTTTTTTCTTTGTTTCCTTTCTTATTTTACTTGTTCAATATACTCATCTACTGCCTGGTTAAAAATATTAAAATGATTAACATCTTCCTCAGATCTGATCTGCGGAGTATCAGTAGCGATGCGATATACATCCCTAATCCAATCGGCAGATGTCATCGTTTTAACATATTCCGGTTTTACATAATTATCTGTATTGCTATATCCAAAAGCGGCAACATCAAGTAATTGCGTTTGATATTTGATAGCGGCAATATCTTCAGGCGTGAATTTATTTGTAATGTTAATTCTAACTTTTGGCAGAGGCTGTGGCTCATCTTCAGGTTGTGGTTGAGAAGGTTGCCCCGGTGGTGGTCGAGTTGCTCGATGACGGCCAGCAATATCAACAGGCAATGCCTCAAGAGTTTTTGTGCTGTCTTAGTTGCTGTAACAACTTTCTTGGTTGGTTTGACAATTGGTTTAAATAACTGTTCTGTACATTTTGTAAATTCAACCTGAGACTCCTGACGCTCTTGTAATTTTTGCTTGACAGGATCACGGTCTGGAAGATATTTTGTAATTGCCTCTAGTTGCTGTCGAGCTAGTTTAGCTGTGTGAGATTCCATGCTTAGTGTTATCATTGATATAATAATGATTTAATTACACCACACTGGAACAGCGGGGGGTGGAGGTGGGGGTGGGGTGGGGTGACGACAAACAGTGAGTGTCCGCGTAGGTAAACGAGCACGCAAACAATAAAATAACCCAATTCGGTCGGTTAGAGGCTTCGGTGACGTTTTTCGTAGGAAGCTTTTATTTTTGCGAAATAAACCTTCTATTATTTTTAGGATTCCCCCTCCCCCCTTGCTGTTCCTGCCAAAAACAATTCTCCAAAAGTGAGCAATTTGGTACAGTTTATATATTGAATACAGATCCAGTAATAGAATGGTTTCTGGGGGTTAATCCTTCAAACAGGGACTCGGGAATATAAGCAGACTGTTCTTGAGGCATAATTTACAAGTGTATATGGCATACAAAAGGAAATGTGCCTCGACCAATTCAGAATTTACAGTTTTAGGTCCTCAGTATGAGTGTATGTCCAATCCAAAAGCCCAATTGTGTGAAAAGCTTATCTTTATTCATGTTTCATTCATGTGAAAGTGAAAAACAAAATAGATTAGCAAATAAATATATGAAAACAATGTAACCAGACAATCCTTATAAATTCCTACCTGTATGATAATTTTCTTTCAGACTAATTGATCTAAGATTATTGTTTTTGTGAATGCCAGTTTACATAAAATATTTATTTTTCTCTAATATTTCCTATGAAAAGTTAAACACAGCATTATATTTATTTTTCATTTATTTATTTATTTTGCTTTATTGCATAGTTATATTGTGCTGATATTTTTTTTGTGCCATGACAAATTTAACTTATATTTTAAACAGGATAAAATAATGATAAAATCAGACAAATGAAGATGTTTATGCAGGGGGTCGGATGGGGTGCATGCTACAACAGCTGAGCTGCGAGCAGCCTTAAAAACTTTAAAATTTATTTAAACAAGTTATGCGTGTGTGTGTGTGTGTGTGTGTGTGTGTGTGTGTGTGTGCCTTATTCTTCTAACAGAAAACAATCATATTTGTAAAAGATACATGTAATAATTTGTATTAATCTTTTGACTACTACATTAATTTCATATCCAAATGTATCAAGCAAGTTTGGTACTGTATTGTAGTAGTAATAATTAAAACAAATTGAGTTGGTTACTGGTGGCGGTAGCAATATTATTTATATTCAATATATTATATTTTTGTAGTTGCTACCAAAGGAGTCTGATGTTTTATTAGCGATGTACCTTACAATCAATGATCATACTTGTAATATAAATATCACTACATATATGGATGCAGACGATTTTAAATAATAAAAAATGTAGTTTGCAATATCATATCTGTGGCAAAAAGCATCTTATCATTGTCAGGAAATGTCCTTTATGTTAAGATATAGAAAATATATTTCATACTGTTAGAATTTATTTTCTTATATAATAAAATTAGTTCATATTTTGTATCATATAGATATGCTACAGTATATGCTTTGCATGTGATGTCCTTGTTTGGTCGTTTGCCTCTTGCTGTTGTATTGGAATTTGGAGATTTAAATTGAAATTGGAGATATGAGATACTTATCACAGACAACTAGTGACAAGATTAACAGTAAAATATTAATTTCATGGGATGAAAGACTAAACAGAATCCTCATCTCTGCAATGTACTCTCTCTCTCTCTCTCTCTCTCTCTCTCTCTCTCAACTGAAAAGGCAAGAAAGAAAAGCATGGCCTTGAGGTGCAATTATCTGTAATTGGCTCAAACCCTATGAGGTCTTTACTAATACAAAATGAAGAATTTGCACTGCATTCCTCTAAAATAATAAACATGCTCTAAATTGATAACATTGTGAATGAGAATATATAAACAAATTAGGATCTTCAACTTTGCTTGTAAGCTGCTACCCTATTCTACCAACGTTGCGGCAGCGGTAAATTATACCACAAAATGTCCAAATAAAAATGGGTTGGGAAGGGTCAGCGGAAATAAAAGATTGTGTAAATACATCTAATTGTATACAGTTTGATGCGTTGAATTTGTTTTATGCCTCTTGCAGGCCACTTCCCTTCCGAATGTTAATACTCTGGGAAACCAGCTGACTGTAATGCAGCAATATAATTGTAATGCTATTTTAAAAAAGACGCCCAAATATGCCGTAAGGTGGTATTAACCTCTTGTTGATAGAGTCAGAGGAGTAGTGGTATTGTAAGGAACTGACGTGTCACAGCTCCATCTGTTGTCATAATGAGGCATTATTTTATGCACACTTTCGGGATGCTAACTTGCAACATGCTAGATGCTACATTATAATCATGATTCTAGAAGGTACAGTCTGTCATAAAGCATGGACTAGGAGAACATTTTGAAGTTACGGTGTTGCAAGGCAAAATCTGTGCAATGCAGAATGAAATCAACAGTTGGAACGATGTAACTTGTGATATAGGAAGTATATAAATATAATATTAAAACTTGTAATAACTGACATAGCATTTGCCATACGACAAAGTACAGAATCAATTCAGTAGTCTTCAAACTGCAAGATATAATGACACAGAAAGAAAGTAGATCTAAGCACTTGCAAACAGCCATTTACAGTTTGTATCAATGAAAAATAGAACCTTCACGACTAGAATTATGAATGTAGCAAATGCAAGCAGCCATTTAAAATAATGCAGAAGAAGAGTGTCACTTGCAAACTGCCATGTACAGTTTGCATCAATGAAGAATACAACATACATGAACAGAATGATGAAAGCAGCACTTGCAAGCAGCCATTTACAATAATACATGAAGGAAGAATAGAAACTACATGCATAGAATTATGGTGGTAATCCCCCTCCATTGCTTACAGTCGACTGATTACAGGTATTCATGTAGCCTCAGATCAAAAAGCACAAACTGGATTTAAAAATTTGGTCTACCGTATCGCGTTAGGGTAGGCGACAGGCGTAGGAAAAACATATAAATCACAGTCAGTGTGTAGAAAGAATGTGGGGAGAACTTAACAAAGCCGTATGTAGGTTTTACAGTGATCTGTTTAAATTCATGGAGGAGCACAAAGTGATAGACTCACATAACGAGAAACATATAGTGTGCGTTACGTTATTTCTTTTTACCTAGAATTCGCATATCAGTTTACGTGTTTATTGGACAGTGGAACCACCATCGATTAAGAGCGGCAGGAAATCGTTCGCCACTCGAGTTGTTGAACAGTGGTTATTTGCAAGACAATATTTACGAGCTTAGCAAAGACTTCGAGGAAGAGACCGTGCTGAATTAGGTCATATAATTATTGAAGAAAACAGATATTTCCTGACTGAACAGCAACTATTGCGTCTCCATATTCAGGTTGATCCCGTAGTTGACGACAATACTTTTGGAATCAAAGTTTCGCCGGACACTCGACTATGTCATGTCAAATTCTACTTACTATGTTGTCTAGAATATTGCGAAAGTGAAAGTGTTTAGTTGCAGAATCAAAATTAACATAATGGCCACAAAATACTGTTTTTATTAATTTGTTTGTCCGTCTCCGCATGCTTGTATGTATGCGTGTATATCGTGGATCATCTGGAGGAAGGCTAGAGTTATACTCTTTCAAACAAGCGAATGCAAGGATTCCGCCACACTGTTTAGGTTATTATGTAGATTTACTTTGACGTTTTGTCTGCTTAAATCAGTATAAGGCACGCGCATTGTTACTATCAAAACATCAAGGTCATAATACAAAACCCTTTCTCAAATTAATTGTAAGTTTATACTTTTCAAAAAGGTAAAGTGTACAGTAAAATTCTTCATGCATTTAGAGTCAAAAAGAGAGGTTAAAACGTACTAACCCAATTATAACGAATCATCCTTAAAATAAAAGCCATGCTAGTATTGTTAAATTTAAAATGCACACCAAAATATTTTAAATCCAACATAAAATTTTATTCAGAAATATTGGTAACGTTTATCAGAAGCCATAATTTTACGTAACAATGACAGAACTTGGAACGTCAACCTCACGTTCTATCTTAATATTCAACTGCATACCAAACTTATATAAAATCTAGTACGAATAAATAATTTTTAGCTGGAAACAGTAGCATGTGAATCAGACAATCAACTGCCTAATACTGTCTCAAATGAAGATGCTAATTCTTGAAATTTAATCTTAAGTGCGACGTCATCAAAACAAAATTGAAGAACAAAATTGGTGAAGAGAATAAATAGCTTTGTCATGCGCAAATGAAAGTGATTTATTGGGACTATCACAGAATAGTATCCCACCATAAAATGCAAAATAAATCCACTTCTACAAAACTGTAGTAAATTTAAATTTGTGTACCGTTTATCAAAATCCACTGATAATTAAATATAGTGTATGTGCAGATGCGAAAGTTGGACAGACGTACGAACAGAATGATGGATGGTCAAATGGAGTATGGGAAAAGTGAACAACGGAATAAAGGGCTCAATGTGCTACTATCCGTGTTTTCTACAGAGACCGGGAAACAAAAAGGTATTACACTGGCATTTGCGATGGAGCCCTTAAAGTAGCTTTATTTTATTTTTGCAAGCGAAGATACCGCTGATTATACTGTCTGGACAAAGAAAATCAAGCTAATGTAATATATGTTACATTTTCTTTATCAAGCAATATTCTGCCATAGTTTATAGTTAGTGATAATTATTTTTCGTTATTTTCGAACGTAGAATTAAGCTCTGCCAATATTAAAAAACAGCACCCCCACCATAACAATAGATATCTATAGGGAAAAACAATTGTAGTAAACAAAAGCCTGCGTCATTTTATTTGTATCAACAACAATACATGGTAGGAAACGTTGTTACATTTCAAGGCCATTGATTCAGCACAGAGATAAATTTTTGAAACGGTTTGTCTTCTCGTGTTTGTCTTCCTTGCATAGAAGTAACGTTATGGACTTCAAGAATATCGACATCTCCAGTTTGCATCGGCTGACCTTTATCAGATTCGGTATCCAATTTGCCTTGCAAACATGAAATATATTAACAAGTTATGTACAGACAAAGCTTATAGGAAAGAAATATCGTTGCCGAGGGTTATAAAGTTTAACATTGCCGTCTGAACTGCTCATGATCACCACTTTATAATTTATAATGGGCTTGTATGAAATGATACAGGATTACACCAGCTCACCCTACGATTACTTCAGTTTACCCATCCTATGATTAATCCAGCTTGCCCTACGATCTCTCCAACTCACCCTGCGATTACTCCAACTCACCCTACGATTATTTAAGCTCACCCTACGATTCTTCTTTCTCAGCCTATGATTACTTCAGCTCACCCTATGAAATCTCCGAACTCACCCTACGATGACTCCAGCTCACCCCATGATTACTTCATTCACCCTGCGATCTCTCCAGTTCGCCTTCTCCAGCTCACTCCTGGTCACCCTACGATCGCTCCAGCTCATCCATTTTGGTCAATATTGCGTGCCATATCAGCCAAATAAACAGACTTCACAACATTTCACTAAACAACAGGTAGCCGTATTTTCTCTCGTATAAATTTTGATCCAACATATGCAAAGCATCATATTTGTTCTTGGCTACATCGAAAAGCCGCCTTCGCATAATGTTCCAGGGGGTTTGTAAAGTTTGTTATGATCAATAAGTAGAACAACCAATACTGACCCTGATCTACAGGCGTAATATGCAGTTGGGACCTAGCAATAGGCGTGTATATACGTTTTTTTTCCTTCACACGCCTCTCAGTCAGTACAAGTCTGACGCAAGATTCAATTTAGAGCATTCGACCTTGTGCTTCATAAGATTTCACAGACGTCTTTGGTCACATCATTTCGGTCTAGCCCATGTTTTCGATAACAATTTCAATTTTTAAGTTACACATAACATACACAGATATAGGCAGAGCAACAAACTTGAAAACAGAGATAGAAGTGTCAGACATACAGATAAAAAAAGTAAGATAGATATAAAGATTCTTTAAAACGGGTGATAGCACGGTTTGTTTCAATGGATGAATAAGAGAAACTATCGTCAGTTTGTAATGGCAAATAAGGAAATGCCCATTTCAGTTTCTAATTTCTGTTTTTATTTTGAAGAGATTATTGGTACTATCTATATCTTTATTCGGAATATATTTTATAAATAATCTGATTGGAATTATACTTGTTACGAGAGGAATATCAGATGCAGTCGTATAGCTATAGTTGTTCGTCTGGTTTGTGTTGTAGTGGGCGGTTGGTTACTGATGTGATCGTGTCGCCAGTTCTCCATTGTTTTCTTGGACATCATGGAAATAACGGAATGCACCAAGTAATGAGTTTGACTTAAAGGATGTTTCAGTTCAATTTGGAGAAAGATTTACCACAGTGCACATTGGGTAATACATTCTTACAAAGTAGAATATTGCACGAATAAAATGCAGCTAGTGCTTATTTCTGTCCTTCAGTTAGCAAGTATTTGATGTCCAAACGCAGCTAGTAATCACTTTTGTCCTACACGTAACATTTATTTAATGTCCAAGCTGAACTAGTAATCACTTTTGACATACAAAAACATTTATTTGATGTCCAAATGCAACTTGTAGTCACTTTTGTCCTACAAGTAACATTTATTTGATGTCCAAACGCAACTAATAATTACTTTTGCCCTACATGTAACATTTATTTTGATGTCCAAACGCAACTAGTAGTCACTTTTGACATACAAAAACATTTATTTGATGTCCAAATGCAACTTGTAGTCACTTTTGTCCTACAAGTAACATTTATTTGATGTCCAAACGCAACTAATAATTACTTTTGCCCTACATGTAACATTTATTTGATGTCCAAACGCAACTAGTAATCACTTGTGTCCTACATGTAACATTTATTTAAAGTCCAATAAATGTTTTATGTAAACGATTATGTTTAATTTTATCAAAGGCGTCGTATAGTTTATGTTAGAGTGGTAATCTATCCTTCTCTCATGTTGAAAAGATACATTTTATTTGAAGGTAAAGAAATAACAGAATGCAAACCTCATACTGTTTGGCATACTCCATTTCTGCAAGCTAGGAATTCATACCCCATTATTGTGACTAATAAATCGATTGCTTCATATCCTGAATTATTGAATCTCTTAAAAGCAGCATATTACCCATTTTTATACTAAAAATACAGAACTAACAAAAATTCAATTAATTTTAATTAGGGTTGGTATGTCTGAAGTTAATTAATTAACGCAATTATATGCATTACACACACACACACACACACA
>JAECUM010044335.1:0-21962 GCA_016617855.1 Megalonaias nervosa | reverse complement strand
CAGATGTATCACCTACATGACTTTACATCAGTCTCTCACATATGTATCACCTGCATGACTTTACATCAGTCTCTCACAGATGTATCACCTGCATGACTGTACATCAGTCTCTCACAGATGTATCACCTACATGACTTTACATCAGTCTCTCACAGATGTATCACCTACATGACTTTGCATCAGTTTCTCACAGATGTATCACCTACATGACTTTACATCAGTCTCTCACAGATGTATCATCTACATGACTTAACATCAGTCTCTTACAGAAGTATCACCAACATGACTTTACGTCAGTCTCTCACAGATGTATCACCTACATGCAGTCTCTCACAGAAGCATCACCTGCATGACTTTACATCAGTCTCTCACAGATGTATCTCCTACATGACTTTACATCAGTCTCTCACAGATGTATCACCTACATGACTGTACATCAGTCTCTCACAGATGTATCACCTACATGACTTTACATCAGTCTCTCATAGATGTATCACCTACATGACTTTACATCAGTCTCTCACAGATGTATCACCTGCATGACTTTACATCAGTCTCTCACAGAAGTATCACCTACATGACTTTACGTCAGTCTCTCACAGATGTATCACCTACATGCAGTCTCTCACAGATGTATCACCTACATGACTTTACATCAGTCTCTCACAGATGTATCATCTACATGACTTTACATCAGTCTCTCACAGATGTATCACCTACATGACTTTACATCAGTCTCTCACATATGTATCACCTACATGACTTTACATCAGTCTCTCACAGATGTATCACCTGCATGACTTTACATCAGTCTCTCACAGATGTATCACCTGCATGACCGTACATCAGTCTCTCACAGATGTATCACCTGCATGACTGTACATCAGTCTCTCACAGATGTATCACCTACATGACTTTACATCAGTCTCTTACAGAAGTATCACCAACATGACTTTACGTCAGTCTCTCACAGATGTATCACCTACATGCAGTCTCTCACAGATGTATCACCTACATGACTTTACATCAGTCTCTCACATATGTATCACCTGCATGACTTTACATCAGTCTCTCACAGAAGTATCACCTGCATGACTTTACATCAGTCTCTCACAGATGTATCACCTACATGACTGTACATCAGTCTCTCACAGATGTATCACCTGCATGACTGTACATCAGTCTCTCACAGAAGTATCATCTACATGACTTTACATCAGTCTCTCACAGGTGTGTCACCTACATGACTTTACATCAGTCTCTCACAGATGTATCACCTACATGACTTTACATCAGTCTCTTACAGAAGTATCACCAACATGACTTTACGTCAATCTCTCACAGATGTATCACCTACATGCAGTCTCTCACAGAAGTATCACCTGCATGACTTTACATCAATCTCTGACAGATGTATCACCTGCATGACTGTACATCAGTCTCTCACAGATGTATCACCTGCATGACTGTACATCAGTCTCTCACAGATGTGTCACCTCATGACTTTACATCAGTCTCTCACAGATGTATCACCTACATGACTTTACATCAGTCTCTCACAGATGTATCACCTGCATGACTTTACATCAGTCTCTCACAGATGTATCACCTACATGACTTTACATCAGTCTCTCACAGATGTATCACCTACATGACTTTACATCAGTCTCTCACAGATGTATCACCTGCATGACTTTACATCAGTCTCTCACAGATGTATCACCTGCATGACTTTACATCAGTCTCTCACAAATGTATCACCTACATGACTTTACATCAGTCTCTCACAGATGTATCACCTACATGACTTTACATCAGTCTCTCACAGATGTATCACCTGCAAGACTTTGCATCAGTCTCTCACAGATGTATCACCTACATGACTTTACATCAATCTCTCACAGTTCGGGACAAATTATTAATCGTTTTACATAAACTTTTGACAAGAAGTCTCCTGCTGTTGAATATGAAGAGCAAATGAATAAAAAGTTATATTGGCTAGAGTCCCATAACACAACTAGTTATTTTTGAACAATTGCAGCTAAAAAGTTGCCAAAAAAAAACAATGGTACAGTTTTCTTGAATAATAGGAGAGATATGACCACTGGTCAGTGTAATACCATCCTAAAGAACTGATTATGCTTTAAGTCCTTTTCTATTGGTGTGTCACTTTGTCATAAAAGTCTGTCTGGTTAGATATATCTCCCAATTAGGTCTTATCTTTTTGTAATTAACGTTTCACTACAACGCTCATTTCAATTTGCCATCTGAAATTAACATTATCATTTAGATGATATACTCTCAAGCAAAAGGTTTAGCAATACCCTTTTTGTGCATAACACAGTTAACGGACGAAAGTCAAGGCTATGTAAGTCTCAAGTTTGTCTCTATTGTCTTCGTAAAAGGTCCCAGCAATTATGCTGTACCAGTATAATTTGGTAACGTGTTATATCGGTATCTATTACCAGCATCATTTGGTAACGTTTTACATAGGTAGTTATTACCAGTAACATCTGGTAACCTGTTACAAATGTATTTATTAGAAGCATCATTTGGTAGCATGGTACGGAGGTATTTATTATAAGCATCATTTCGAAACATATCACAGATGTGTTTTTACCAGCATCATTTAGGATAGTGTTGCAAATGTACTTACTACCAGCATTACTTGGTAACATGTTTAGAGATGTTTATTATTTATGCCAGTCATAGTGGTCGTTTTGTTGAATAAGAGAGCAATTACTGATTTGTAAGGTACGAGGGGTATTTAAAAAGTTCAGAATATTAGTGCGCTGTACAAGAATGTTTCTAATAAGTGAACAAGTAGTACATCAGTGCATCGTCTCAAAGTGCTCCCCGAGCACCTCTACACACTTTCTCAGCCCGATTGTCCAATTATTAAATGCCAATTATATTCACTTTGCAGTATGTTGTTCATACATTGGAAAACTGCACTTCCAACCGAATAACGGCTTTCAAATCTTCCGGCTCTGTGCGAATCTTTGATAACGGCATTCAGACAGAAGTAATTTGGAGCTAAATTAGGGCTGTTTGTAGGGTGTGACAAAGTTAGGATGCTGTGCTCCTTCAGGAAGTATGTTACTGCGGTAGATTTATGCACTGATTCGTTGTCATGGAGTAGATGGTACCTCGGGGACCAATGCGCGGACAGATGTAGTGTTCTACGCTTTTGGCAAAACTTTGGAAGCATAAAAATGTCCATTGATGCCATCATTCAGGCACATTTACCTGGACGACTTGGCCTTATGCATCGGAAAGTAATGCGTATAAAACTGTCTTGACAGTCCGACTACGTCCAGACGATTTGTAGTCCCCGTCTGTTTACAAACAGCTAGTGAGTTAATGCCTGTGATAATGAAAGCAACTTCCTGCACACCAAATTAACTGCTGTGGTGGAGATAATGGGCATCAAATTGACATCATTTTCAACTAGGACCAAGTAGGCATCATGATAAGTCTTTTTGGTTAAAACCCCGTGTCAATATGACCATCCATTCAAGAAACAAGCGATAATAAGATTTCAAAACAGCCGTCGTGGCAGACATATTGGGTACACAACGGGTACCATTTTCAATTAGGATCAACTAGGTATCATAAGAACTCTACTGATAAAAACACCATGTTGATATAACCATCCATCTGGGAGGAGCTGAGGTAAGATTATTATTTTTAAGACGCCCGGTGTAGTGACCAAATTGAGCGTCAATTTGCATCATTATAATTTAGAGCCAACTAGACACCACAGGCGTTCTTCTGATGAATAGCCCATGTCCAAATAACGTTCCATATAAGAGAAGTAGCGATAACAGGATAGCCATTGTGGTAGCCACATTGGAGGTCAGAACGGTGTGATTTTCATTTGCGACCAACTAGATGGACATCATAAGAAGTCTTTCGGCGACAAAACAATGTTAATACGGTTATTTATTCAGGAGAAGCAGAGATAACAAGGTTTTCAAGATGGCTAGCGTGGTGGTCATGTCGTATTTCTGAGCAGAATCATTTTTCTTTAGAACCGGGTGAACATCATAAAGAGTCTTACAGTAAAACTCCGTGTTGATACAACCATCTATTCAGGAGAGTAGCGATAGCAAGACTGACAAGATGGCAGCATTGTCAGCCATATTGGATGCGCAAGGGCACGATTGTTTTAGGACCAACTAGGTTTCATAAGAAATTTTCTGGCGAAAACCGCAGATTTTCAAATGGCTGATGCGGCGGCCGTACTGGATTCTTAGCAGGCACAGTTTATATTTGAGATCAACTAGACCACAGGATGAATGAGCGTGTACAGCTTCACTGAAATCGTCCAAGTAATTAAGGAGAAATAGCGATAATCAGCTTGTGCTAATAGGAAAACGACAGACGAAAAACCATCCAGTGAGATCTTCTGGTCTAAGACCGCTAGAGCTAAATACTGCAAAATAAAATGATAGCATGATAATAATGCCATATGGTATTTGAGTCATGCTGAATAAAATGAGTTTCACGTATATGACGAAGCGCCTTATATCTTAAACCATACTATACGAGCAACCAATCACCCTTTGTTATTATTATCTCGAACATATTAGCGAGAGATAATTTACATTTGAAACAAATCTTTAAAACTTATTTCCATCAATCCTTTCATCGCATCTCACATTTCCTCTGCATGGTATTGCCAATAGCGTGCCGTTAAAAACAAACAACAAAATCGTACAGGTTAAAAATTATAATTTGCCCACTACTATGAAGCGAACCTGTGTCCGAGAATTACGGCACCCATGCATGCATCTCTCGAGTACGTGCACATCCCGATAAAAGGATGTAACTTAGTCGAGAATATAGGCATTTGCGAGTAGACCACGCTCGCTTGTAGAACCATTAAGGAATTCTCCTCTAATTACACACTCACTCCAGATTCATTGAAAGAAACCAAAGCATATAAATTTATTATTATAAGTAACAATCAGTGCTCCGAGTGGTATAACAGGAACCTACAGAAGATTCCCAATAATAAGAAGTAAAATTACATGAAGGTAAAATGTTTTCATATAGATTAACACATTATAATATGTCACCTACAGGAAATTTAACACATACATATATACATGCATGTTGTTGTTGTTGTTGAGGGGCTTAACGCCATTTTTCAGCACACGATAGGCTATACATGGCGGCCAGTATTAATGGTGGAGGAAGAAACCGGGAAATCCCCGGAAAGAACCACCGACCCACGAGAAGCTACTGGCAAGCTTTCTCACATATCCACATTCGCCGAATCCTAGACTCGAACCTATACATGCATGCATACACACACATATACACACACGTACACACACACACAGATATATATATATATATATATATATATATATATATATATATATATATATATATATATATATATATATACGCATGCATGAAATTGCTTTTTATCTTCAGAAGTTTCTTTTCGTGGAATTATGTGGATCATCATTGTGTTATGTTTCTTTGATATGTATAATATTACAACAAAATCCTGTTTGAAATAGTCATTATGTGTTACACACCTACGTGGGGAAATCTTCTCTGATAGTGATTTAGCCTTCGCTTACAAAGCTGGGACTACCTAGCAACTTATAGTGCTGTCTGTTATACATTATAAGTTGCATACAGCTAGAATCAAATAGACACAGGTATCGTCCTTACAGCAAGTATTAGAGTATTAGACAGACTATTTCTATTACCTTGGTAGGACAGAAAACAATAAGGGAGAATCTAATGTATTGGCTGATTTAGAAACCGCTTACAAACACCAAAACCGCAAGCTGGTCACATGACCAGGGAGGCAGTATATATAAGCCGAACGCCTTGCTGATAATTATTCACTCACCTGTGTCTCCATAAGAGTATACGTCCCATCAGATTGATAATTCTCACCTGCGACTTACCTGTTGGTTAGTAGTGGAGATACAATATGGTGATCATGACTGAAGGTACTAAGGTTGTCCAATGCTGTATAGTTGGTGATGGAATGGTTGGAAAAACGTGTCTGGCTCTGAACTTTGCGCAGCATAAGTTCCCAAAGGATTACGTTGCAACAGTTTTTGAAAACTATGCCGGTAAGTTTAAAACTTATATATATATATATATATATATATATATATATATATATATATATATATATGTGTGTGTGTGTGTGTGTGTGTGTGTGTTATTGCTTGTCGCAGAAAGAAATAGCTGTAACTGAACTACACTACTTGTCAGACGTTTCGCTTCAGACCTCGACCGCTCCGGTGGCCTAGTGGTTAGAGCGTGCGCCTCGGATGCGGGAGGTCTCGGGTTCGATCCATAGACGAGTCATACCAAAGACTTACAAAAATGGTACTAACAGCTGCCTCGCTTGGCGCTCAGCATTAAGAGGTTAGTGTTAGGACTGGTCGGCCTGGTGTCAGGATAATGTGACGGGGTGGGACATCATGCTACATGTCTGTGGCATGATACCCCAGTGCTAGACATCACTATAAACTGCCACACAGCAGCCATCGTAGCGATATGACTGAAAATTGTTAAAGCTACGTTAAAAATCCAAATCACACACACACACACCTTCAGACTTCCAATCTTCTGACCAACTTTTGCGTTTGACAGGAATTGTGTCTGAACCGCTATTTTATGTAAAGCCAAACTGAAAGTTAATGTGCTCAAACTAGGATCTTGTTTCTGTACTGCAGTATTTGTACACATATGAAGAGTCCTATACAAAAGGTATGTGAAAAACGGCTAAGCCCTTTCTTCTAGATTGTTTGAAATTCAATATTGTTAGAAATATTTCAATAGGAACATTACCTCATCACTATGGGCCTGACCATACATATTAGGAGGAGGGGGGACGGGTGCCTTTGAGTTTATTTGGAAGTATGATATTGATTTTAAATTTACTGTAAGATAATGTATTTCTTTGTAAAAAAAAATTAATGGATATAATTTATTTCTTTACAAAACTCCCAGCCCTCCGACCCTCCCCCCACGTAGAGAACTAAATGGTCGGTGCCTAACGGAAATCTATTATTATTTGTTGAGCAGAAATTGAGCAGATATTTGGCGAAGTCCATAAATTCATAACATGGCCAAAGAAATTCATCTAGGTTGTTCAGATTATCATTTTATATCGTTGTCCTTTCTATTCTACGTTTATCAATCCAACACTCATCCACCATCACCAACAACAATATACCGCATATCTCTCAAAATACTGATGCCCATATTTCATCATAACTGGTTAAATTACTATTATGTGGGGTTTTTTTTGTATTTCGTTCTCTCAAAATAGCGTTGTATTCAGGCCAGTCAGTGTAAAAACATATATTGCAAATATATTGTTAAGAAAGAAATGCCTAAATTCACAAAACTGTATTCGCTTTTCATAACATTGTCCTTTCTCCTTTCACAGGTATCTTAAAAATGTCAGGCGATGAATACGTGGTTAGTATCTTTGATTCAGCCGGGCAACAAGACTACGAGGGACTTAGAGCATTTACTTACAAGGACAGCGAGGTGTATGTCGTCTGCTATTCTGTCGTGGACCGCGAATCTTTCGAATCCGTTAAACAGTTTTGGGTCCCTGAGATAGAAAAATACACTGGTCGAAAAAAGCCGATCATCCTTATTGGTACCCAGACGGACATGAGAAATACGACTGATTATGACATGGATATACCAGTTTCCACAAATGAGGGCAGTGCACTAGCTAAAGACATTGGAGCTGAACTGTTTCTGGAATGTGCATGCCAAAACCACAATTCAAGTAGAAAGGTATTTGAGAACGTTGTATTGTCTGCATTGAAATATAGGAAAAAGAAGTCAACCATTGTTCACAAAATATTTGGAAAGTGAACTGACCACTGGACTTACTTTCGAGATTCAATATCAGTCCTCCCTAGGATCTTAGTGCTACAATGTGGCCCAAAGATGAAGTCCAGCCTCCATACGATGTGAATTTTCGACGAGAAAGTTCCCGACTGCTGACACATTGTGCGATGGAGCAGCCGTTGAGTGCAGTGCTGTAAATCATGCAACGACGCTAATGTTGGTGAGAACAATAAAGGGAGGTGCGAGCTTTTTGCAGTGATAAAAAGAACTTATGAATCATCCTACGAAATTACAGCAGTACATGTACCTCAGACGGTTGTAGGTCAGTGTGTGAACAGTAGTGACTAGCATGACGTTTCCGTTTACTAGACAGGTACAGAATACATTTTATCTGCTTATATGTGTTTGCTAACACTCCACGCTGGAAAACAGTAAAAGGAAGGACATGGCCAACGGCGCAGAACGTGTGTGATTATATATATGGCATGACTAAGCAAACGCTCGATTCCACAGATTTGACCCGTCCACATAAATCTATCATGTTTTGCCATATCAGTGATGAGCAAGCAAAAAAATCTATAATTTTGGACGGAACACATACGTGGGGTTTTTAACGATACTGAGACTTGAACTAATCTCCAATAGGGAGAGAATCGTTATTTTTCCGATCTTTGGTAGCCGACGAACGAGTAGATTGTACGTCGACAAGTCTATGATTGGACAAGAACTCTTTTCTACACGGTTTGACATGAAACATAAACTACGAATTTTGTAAATAATGTAAAATTAAAATTACATTTTTTGTATGTACTGTTTCCATGGATGTTGGCTATTAGGGTTTAAATTCAAAATTTGCTTCAAATGTATCCTGCTAAAAAGACGATGTTAACATGATATTAGTTTTATGCTTTCATGGTTTATAGTTATATATTGAATTTCTAGATAACGCATTAAAGATTTTTTTACCAAACACAAGCTTGACCATCTTCGTTTGAATTTAGTTTATGCGAGGGAGCGTGACCCAAATCTCTCTCTCTCTCTCTCTCTCTCTCTCTCTCTCAGTTTTCATAAATGTTACATTTACATGCGTACAAGGGGCTGGCTGGTTCAGAAGAATTTGTCACTTGCTTGAATTTACTATTTACTTGTCAGGGTTAATCTCATCTCACTGGTTCGTTATCTCTCTCTCTCTCTCTCTCTCTCTCTCTCTCTCTCTCTCTCTATATATATATATATATATATATATATATATATATATATATATATATATATATATATATATTAGATGAAAGCAAAATCACGTTAAAGATGTTAGAAACCCT
The DNA here is from genome assembly GCA_016617855.1 of Megalonaias nervosa. Taxonomy (NCBI): domain Eukaryota; kingdom Metazoa; phylum Mollusca; class Bivalvia; order Unionida; family Unionidae; genus Megalonaias; species Megalonaias nervosa. The sequence goes on along the minus strand of JAECUM010044335.1, from coordinate 12,783 downwards.
AGATACAATCTATTTCTGTTGAAGTTACTAAGTTATGACCTTGGTACACATTTAAATAATCTTTATGTCCATTAATAATAAAGCTTATTATTTACAGCATATGGCCGATATTCAAAATACATTTACGTATTACAAGCTGACAACTATAAACCTTATAAACTGCAATCCTTTTAAGCTGAAAGTAAACCGACTAGTTCTTAGGAGTATTAAAAATTGAAATCGAACACCCCAGGGCCGAATTGCGATTGCCAGCTGAAATGAATGACGTAGTTATATATTTTTAAATGGGTATAAAGTTATGTAATGATCACGCTTTCGTTGCAATACCATGTTTAACTAGAAGGAGACCTTGCTACTTTTCGCGTCTTTCTTTCTGAATGATGCATTTCCAGTTTTAACCAATCCATGTTTCAATGCTTGCCTGACCTTTGTTATTTCGACGATATTCCATTTGATCTTCTTCAAATACAAAACCAACTTTTACATCTCTGGACCAATATTGCGTCAACAAACGCGTTTTGATTGGATGATATACAAACGTGTGCGAAATTGGTCAATAAATTTGTAAACCTCCACGGTTAAAAGTTACACACAAGACATTGCTTCGTTCAAACCCTCGTGTATGTCTCCTCCTGTTCTTTCTTTCTTCTTCCTTATCCACTGTCAGGAATGGAAATGAGTACGACGTTAGGGATCATAGTATTACTTATAATATACATATTGTTGTACTGCAGGCGGATTGTTTCAGTGGTCTTTTCACAAATGTACAAAATGTTACTGACCGTTAATACTAATGACCGAAGGTGGTATTGTTGTTTTAAGTACTATGAAGGGATGTTTTCCATGACTGAAAGAGTCGTCAACTATCAAACTACGATGGCATTTTTCCCCAACGTTTTGTCCATAAAATGTTTCGTTACTTTTTTGTACGTACCTTTGTATTTAAAGAATGATCAATATTGATCGCTAATTGTAACACAACAGGTTCTTGTTGTTCACATATGCCAATTTTATAGTGAACAAATATTCTGCAAAATACAGTAATTGTAAACGAACTTGATGGAACCACTTTGAAAGTACTACGTCGTGGTGCAAACCTTCGTTTTATTATATACTTGTAGGCTTTCTGCCCAAGAATGAACCATAATTTTACCGTCAAATCCTCAGTGTAGGAAAACGATATTGTCGTTTTTCTAATTCCGTATTACCATGCTCTCAAACGAGGTTGGACTACTTTTTTCCTCGAAGCTTCTTGATTACAACTGAACAAGCGTGAATAAATATGCCATAGCCTGACTTGACGTACAAATGGAAACGAGTAGCACTCTCTTTAGCAAGTGTGTATTATCAAGTACCAACAATTTGTTAAACCCTGTTGTAAATAATTTGACATAATTCCGCAATTCCCATGCCAAGTCACTACTGGAGCCTCTCACAATGTCCCAACAGATATAGTTCAAACGCTATCAGACGAACCTCGATATAAACTTTGACAGTTATTCAACTGGCGATACCTTCCGTAACGTACAAGCTGACCATTGCACGATAGCCGTGTATAACATACCCCATGCTGTCCCCATGCGTTGAAGAACTCGTATGATAAGCAGTGATACTGAAAGTGAGTGACTGTTGTTATACACGTTTAGTTCATAAAACTGATTTTCATGCGCATATCATCTGTTAAAAAAACGAAATTCAGTTCATGATTTAAGATAAGGTTCATATATGAAAGGTTGAAATCGTACGCAATTTCTTTTTTTTCCAGTTGTGTTTTAAGGTTCTATTAATTTATATGAAAATTGAAAGGTATATAATAAAAATATATCAGAGTAATTCGATCTTGATTGCTAGATCACGTCTTGTTGTCAGCATCAGAAAATCCGGATCATGTCGTGACTTGACGCTTCGCGTCTCGTAATGATTTGGATTTTCTGATGCTGACGAGAACTAACAGTCAATATCGCATTACTGTGGTAATAAATATATGCCGTATGTTAAGAAAATGCGGTTAAGGAATGATAAAAGAAACGACTGTGAAACACTATGTTGTACGTACATTACCTGTTTATATGTTACATCCATTTATGAAACATTGCCCTTTTTAGGAAATGTTTAGATTACTTGCACATTCATAAAGTGTGCAAAATGGGTGTCCGTTTCATGGAATATGCAAGATGAACTTGGTCTATTTCATGATATGGACTGGTGTTGCCTATCAAGTACCAAGTTGTATGCACAGTATTATGCTGTCTGAAAGCCAGAACCAGACTGATCATTGATACAGCTTGAAGTATACACCAAAATGGTAATCAGAAAGAAACATGAAAACTCATATTAGGAATAATATTACACGTGATCTCATGCCAGCCCCAAAGAACCAAAACGGATGTATCAAAAGACGGCTCTACAACAGTTCTAGTCCAACATTGATGTATCAAAAGACGGCGTCTACAACAATTGTAGTACAACACTGATGTACCAAATACGACCTTTACAACATTTATAATTCAACACTGATATATCAAACGACTGCATCTACAACAATTATAGTCAAACACTGATATATCAAACGACTGCATCTACAACAATTATAGTCCAAAACTGATATATTAAAAAACGGCCTTTTACAACAATTATAGTCCAAAACTGATGAATCAATATGCGATTTCTACAACAGTTATAATCCAAAAGAGTAAAAGCAAGGTACTTCCAACAGTACGAATAAGTAAGTAAGTATTAGCTTTAACACAATAAAGACTATGGTTAATTAAATGTAAAGTTGGATAAACTCAAGGAATTGCACAGCAATCGTACGCGTGTAAGTATTAGCTTTAACACAATAAAGACTATGGTTAATTAAATGTAAAGTTGGATAAACTCAAGGAATTGCACAGCAATCGTAGGAAATGTAAACCCTTCCAGTCAAATATAAACATGAAGGCGGAGACAGGTTTCTAACGTGCTTCAAAAATTAAGAATGAAACGATATATATGTACTAGTGTTTAACGGTACCTCACCACAATAGTGGTTATATTGTGCCAATAAACTGTCCAGTTCCAAAAATGAAAAAGCAAGAATTTCGAAAAAAAAAAAACACAGGAAGGTAAATCCTTCCAAACAAATCGAAACATGAAGAAGGAAACATGTTTCTCTTCTGTAACCATTAGAGTTCTGAAGTGGCGCATCAAGTATGTTTCCTTTCCTTTTCTGCTGTTGAAGTTCAATTTTGATCGTGGGCTATTTCAGTCGGGTTAATTTGATGGAAATGGTGCTCATAATTTGATGGAAAACGTAGTCATAAGGTCATATAAATGGTGGCTATAATGTCATGGAAATGGTGGTTATAATGCCATGGAAATGGTGGCTATAATGTCATGGAAATGGTGACTATAATGCCATGGAAATGGTGGCTATAATGCCATGGAAATGGTGGCAATAATGTCATGGAAATGGTGGCAATAATGTCATGGAAATGGTGGTTATAATGTCATGGAATGGTGGTTATAATGTCATTGAAATGGCTATAATGTCATGGAAATGGTGGCTATAACGTCATGGAAAGGGTACTCATAATGTCATGGAAAATGGTGGCTATAATGTCATAGAAATGGTGGCTTTAATGGCATGGAAAATAGTGGCTAAAAGTTTTCTGCGACGGAGCTTCTAGCAAATGTTTTTGTTTGCCAGTCAGATCTATGTAGATTGTCATCCTACCGTTAAGTTTCTCGGTCCCCACCCCTATACTGGATTTGAAACTCATTATGCATGTTCTTAAATGTGTCAAACTTTAGGCTTTACATAGGATGGTGCTGCTACGAATGTTGAGTTATAGACTCTTTATTGTGCTGAATAAATCACTAGTTATTAACATGTTTTGGCATATTTTATCACCGCAGTTCGGATGAGGGGTTTTAGTTGTTCTCAGCATAGATTTTTGTTGCCCTATGTGTATACATATACATTGAATCGTACGCATTGCAATTTTACCTCGCTAATAATGATCTTCTTCGAAAGTGTACTTAGAAACCGTGTAAGCCTATTTAAAAGCTTGTCTTCTATGTTATTAGTCCTTTGTTAAACTGATGGATGCTATTTTCTTTATGTCATGGTCAATGTAAGTCATCTTAGTACACGCACTAGTTATACCAATAAGTTGACAGTTGTAACTAATCTTCTCAACGTCACTGTGGTTTTTAGTCAGCGTGTAATATAATCACGGTTGAAAATTTACGTTCTAACTACCTTTTAGGAGAATATGTGTTTGACAGGAACTTTTAATCACGGTGACTCATTTCTAACAAATATTTTTCGCGTTATTTAAAAGAAAATATTTTCTTTCTTCATTTTGTTGTTTTCATCTCTAATTTTTCTCCTATTTCTTCTTCTACAGCTCGGCGCTTTCAATAGCTGAATACCTTACTGACAACTTACATTATGATTAGCAGGTATTCAGTGGGGCAACCGCTAATTCGGAGATTATCTTCCTGGCAATTCACTTAACATCATCGTTGAGAGCAACAGGGATCGATAGAGGTGGAGTGGCTTATTGATAAATAGAGTAGACAGCTGTGTACGTAAAACCTTTCAAATGGACCGTACTGAGAAACGTCTCTTTATTGGTTTGATTCGATTGCCACTCTTGAAGATAAATGAATGGATATTGCACAGGTTATAATGGCTAAAGCTATCATTATATTCTTCACCAGGTTGAATGCCCAAATGAAATAATTGGTATAATTCTGTCTAACTCGTTTCTACCGCATTTTCAGGCGGCCAATAAATGTCACTGGTGTGGGGATATTAATTAATAGATCATGAAATTATCCCGTTTATATCATCCGCTTAAACAAAGAGGCTCTTGGCACATGAAGGTGTGCAATTAAACATCACATGCTTCCAAGGTAAAATAGAAAAACAGTAGACATTGAACTCCTTCTATTAAAATCTAACTAGAATAGTAGGATAATCTAATTTGTTTTGTCTTATCTCCTTCTAAAGTTGTTAAGAACTGTTCGAAGGGTTGATAATGGTTTGGAGGCTGTGAGGCACGTGCCTATCCCATGTACAAATCAATCTCTGTTTATTATATATTCTATAACCTCTATTTCCTTGTTAGTAACTGTCAGTGTTTATATAAATAAAGAAGTAAATCTGTTATAGTTGTTATACAACGGAATCTACATTTTATGACAGCAAAACTATAAACCACATTACAGATGTGTACATATTCTAAGTCAAATTACGCGTATGAGTGATTTATTGTAGACTTACTTGAGTAAAGTGCTTCATTTGGTAAATTCTCTGTATCAACACTTCTTAAGGTGAAAGTTTGACACATTTTGCCTGAGAGAAGTCCCTGTTTGACTTCTTTCAATTTCATTTAACACTAAATTCCTGTAAACTGTACGAGGAGATATAGTGAGACCTATTTCGTAAGCCATGTATTTTTTATTTGGACGACCGGACAAAGACCAGAATCAAGAAACCCCGTTATACTTTGTCTATGTATATCCACAACCAGAAGACGGTGATAGAAAAAAGTAATATAACTAATTGAAAGAGATCCTTGTCGTTTCCCTGTTATGACCAGCTGATATGATTAATCAAGACTTTTTTCCCTTCTGTAACTTATGATGAAATGTATATGAAAGGTTATTGAATTTGTTATTGTATTAATCTAAATTCGAAGGTCTTGCTCCATCAATATTCAAAGATGCAAACCTATTATGTATCTTTATGGTATTAATTATGCCGATCAATTACTTTGTAATCCTATTGTGAACCCTCTCGTGTCCTATGTCCTTTATGATGCAGAAGGTTTTAATTAAGACAAGTGTCTAAAACGCTTTCAGAACACACACACACACACACACACACACACACACACACACAATAATAATAATAATGATCAATCAACCAGTTACTGGGCTGTATGATATTAAATATTGTTTTCAAAGGTCAGATTTATTCATGATGGTCACAACTACGAAGGAAAATAAATTTCAGCTTAGTTAAGCAATTCCCAAGTACAAGAAATAAAGAGTTTGCTTCATTATTTGCAGTTGTTTGATACCCTCACTGGCTTCTCAATGGCTTTCTGACTAAAATCCCTTCGTGCAAGTATATATGACGTCAGGTTCAATGCTTTCCTATAAGTCTTGGAGTAACTGAAACAAGAGTTAATGCGATCCGATGTCACAGATGGTGTCTGTGATATGTGGACATGCAATATATATTGTCTGTGAAGAAACAAACTGAACTCGCAAATATTCACCTAAATTACACTAGCACGTAAGGTATTTCGTGACCTTTTTGAACATTATCCTGTGCTTTCATTTTCTGCGTCAGCCTAGTCGGCTACCGTGGTGTGTCTTTGAGCAAGACACTTTATCTTGGGACACTGGTTATGTAGAGGCTCTCAACATAACAAGGACAATAGAATTATAATACATGGCGGATATATACTTTTTATGGTAGATATACGGAAATATTTCGCCAGTGAACTGGAAACATTGTGCTAATATAAAATATTTCCACTCCGTGAATTAAATATTTCCTTATATCTACTAAAAAGGTAGATTCTTTTTTGTCATATATTTTTAAAGGCAAAACCATCGATTTGTATGGGCTTTCTCCATAATATGCCACTGCAATTAACGGCTGCATTATTACAATAATAAAAAAGCGAACTTTCTAAATGGTACAATTATTGTGGGACAGCGACAACATTTGTATACATCAGTCCTCAAATTGTGTATTTTGTCAAAATAATGACTGTATTCGTACGAAAATGAAGAAATTTTAGTTTAATTGGCACATTAGGGTAATGTAAAAATATCAGAGTGGTTGTATCTGACATACATCAGAGTGTAAACATCTTTAAACATTAGATTTTTATGATTGTGAATATACTTGTAACGAATTCATTCTTGATTTTGTTTATTTCTACATTCAAACGTTAAGTTTTTTGTGGCCCTGACATGATGGTAGTGTGGCTTAGTTGCAGTCAATGTATCCAATTTTCGATTGTCACTTAACTTAGGTGTGCAATAAACACAAATCAACGCCAGAATTATCCATCGTTTAGAAATACGATTGTGATTCAAGTCAAAATCGCCGCTTAAAACAGTTTATTACTTTATTTAATCATTTAATCATGAGGTTTTTCTTTAAAAAGTGTGCCGATTGTTGTAAAATACAACATGCATGCAATTCTGTACGAGTAACACATATCAATGGGTCATGTAAGTTCAATTACTGACAGTTTTCATGATTCATGCTGAAAATTAATTATATAAAAGTTATTACTTGAAGTCTACATTTGCTGTTTGGAGTTCCGTTTTTGGCATTTCTTGATGGCACATCATTGCATGAATGTACTCTAGAGGGTCAACAGTACACAAATTTTAAGATCTGTACATCCAGATTTGTGGGTGGTGGGTGGAAGAGAATGAGCAGAAGAAGAAGAAGAAGAAGAAGAAGAAAAATGAAATATGCATAAAGATGGAAATCTGGGTTTGACAAAAATACCTAAGGTAAGATATGTCTCCTAAATGGGGGAAAAAAGTAGTTTCAAAAGTAATATCACCACTTTGGCAACAGAAGTGGTATCGCCACTGTCACGGTATAATTTTTCTCCCACTGATACATTTCAACAACTCAATATGAAATACATAATAAATCTAGATATATCGTATATTGTATTAGACCGATATCGGTTGCCTCGAAATAACTAGATTGATATCAAATACATCGCAATAACTAGACTGATCTCAGATACATCGCAATTGCTAGATTGATATCAATTACTTCGTGATAACTAGACTGATACCAATTACATCTCAATAACTAGATTTATAGAGGATCTCAAATGGGTAATGATTTAATATTGAATTTACGAAACGAGTTGAATAATGTCCAGCTTTTGCGAGCCTTGGCTCGCAAAAGCTGGACATTATTTAACGAGTTTCATAAATTTAATATTAAATCGTTACCCATTTATGATTCTTCTTATCACATAGTTTTATTTCAGGGGAAATTATTTAGATAGAAAGAAGAACGAATAATTTCGTTCATTCTGACAGACACTGTACCTTTCATTTGTTGTGCGTAAAAAATAGTCCCAAACAAAGTTGAAATAATAAAAGTATATTATGCATTTTGATAACTATAAATCAAAGAATAATCGTCCATCCAAACAAACAGAACATTTTACAAAAGGCAAAACATTTGTTAACACAAAATGTCTAATGTGTGTGATGTCACATTGTTTGATACGGTGCATAATACCGGTTGGGTTGGTCTACACAACACAGTGACAGTGTTTACGTTGAAATTTTTCACATCACAACTAAACGTTACATTGTTGCGATATTTTTGTGAGAAGATTACTGGATGCAGAAATACACATATATACGGCAATGTATTTGTGACCGGATATTTGCAGTATTTGATTAGGAACATTGGATTGTACAGAAGACGTAAACAAATCTCTTTTTGAGTCGGACTTGGATTACATATTTACCGCGTAAATATGCTGTGTTTGGATAAAGTTCTGTCAGTTGGGGAGACCTGTTTATGTTTACATTCTTCTGTGACCAAAGGTGAGTTTATTTACTTCAGTAAGTTCACATTTAAACCAAGCTTGTATATAGGGTCGATTCCATGCTACAGATATACCGCCCATCCATCCCCACCCCCATCCTCGTTATCATCTAAGCAATAGTTTTACTTGTTGTTATTGTTCTTGTCTTGGGGGTTTTGCCATTTTTCATGTTATGATATGTTATACATGACATAACAAACCTCTGTGGGGGTAAATTGGCAATATTGAGACCGGACGAGACCATTTTTTTCCAATTTCCCATTCGCGAGTCGAATCAAAAAACGGCGGCCAAAAATGTTCATTCAAAATAAACAATTCCAGAAGGCGGGGTTAAAAAAGTTTTCCCGCGATCGCAGCCAATCAGTAAAGAGAATACTGCACAATAATTTCATGGGCTTATTTGGACCAATCAGAATCACATAAAGTGATATGTTCACACGTATAATATTAAAAATATGAAACTGCACACACTGTAAGCAAAGTGTACCGACTATGTGATAAATATCAAATACGAAACTAGACTGATATCAAATACAGCGTAATAGAAGCTGAAGACAAAAATATTTCCATTATAACTTCCACGATTTTTGTTTCTTTCACGTTTTGGGGAAGTAACGTTGATTATGGATTAAAATTTATGCCTACAAGAGAAGCGAGTAAAGAGGTTCCCTTTAAAATACCTTGTTAATTCCTTTGCAAGAAGATCATGGTGTGTTCCTACCGTACAGTCGTCTTATTTAGTTGGTTCAGAGCAAAATTTATCAGATGTGAATATTGATAAATGGATAGCAAAATACCTTTCAGTGATCATCAATAAGTTTACGTCATAACTAGGATCTGAGAGAAAAATGTTTGCATTTCAGTCAGCGTAATGAGAATCGTTATATATCGGAAGAAACATTGACAAAATATATAAATAAAAACTGACAACATAAATATACTGTGTGTTTGTATTTCTTTCAGTAAATGTGTCAATGGCACATTTAATTAGTACGTTTAATCCTTCTCTCTGATGGTGCATTGCATTTAACTCATGACTACTATAAATGCACAGTATTATTTTAGAAGTAATTCATTTCGAAACCCCTTTTCATCTTATATATATATATATATATATATATATATATATATATATATATATATATATATATATATATATAGGTATATATATATATATATATATATATATATTCTGAAATGATTTTAAAAGTTTAAATAATTATACTATGCCATTGTTGATGTAAGGACAGGTCTGGCATGGAAAGACCTTTATAATGCTCTTTTGCTTTCTCGAGGAACAGTGTATATTTTCATGGACTCACCCATACTACTGGGCAAATGGATTCACCTATTCTTCTGGGTAAATGGACACTTGCATTCCTGAAAATCCCGTTTCTTTGAGATTCCTTTTTGTAATTATAGTGTAATTGAAACTAGTTACACATGGTATCTAAAGCTCCTTTGAAACATTTCAGTCTTGTTAATCGATACGTTTAAGATCTTTTAGTATATGAGTAACGATTACACTTCGAATTTCTATTTGAGTACAAATCTTCAGATACCAATAATCCGGTACCAGTTTTTTTAAACTTCGTACCTGAGGATTGGTTTGTTGTATTTTACTCTATCTTATCAAAAGCTAAAAATTCAACTATTTAAATAAAGTGTTAAATATTTTCAATCTGATACTTCCAGCCACGTTGTTTTGTAGGCCTTCAATACATTGTAAACAAAAATACGATAAACATTGCCAACGATCATTGGAATGATAATCAAACTGAGGCACAGTAAGGTCAAGCTGCTGCAAAATGTTATTACTTATTTTGGCTTTAAAAGATGCTTGACTCGTCTCAAATGAAATGACTTCAAAGAACGTTTTCTACATGTGTAGAATGTGTTGTTAATTGTTGTTAATATGTGTTGTTAATTGTTACTCCTAAAAGTATGTCATGAGTGAAATATTCAAGCTTATTACGCCCTCAGCATTCGCATAGATTTAGCAGTTTTATTTTCTTTTCTGATGTGCCATTGAGTACAATCTTGCTTCTTTTCATAATTTACACACATATCATCCTTATTTGACAAAGTTATGCAGTTTGACATGTCATAATTTTCTTACCCTCCAGTAGGAATATCATCTATACTTCCACTTATAGCTAAAGCAACGGAGTCATCCGCATACACAATATAACTGGTCATCTGCACACACAAACATATCAACTGGTCATCTGCTCACACAAACATGGCAACTGGGTGATAGAGATATTGAATTAGTCTGTATTGTAATATACTGCTATAAGGTTTTATGGTAATAAACCTTCACGAAATATTAATGAAACGCTATTGAAATTTCAGCCGTTGTGTATCACACTACCTCTAAAGACTGAGTATTCAAAAACCTGTATACATGTACCTATGGCAAAACCATGCTATATAACTGACCATGTCCTTCACTTTTATACGGTTTGCATACAAATAGTTTACCGTTAGTTATACACTTGACCACAACTACATTATGTGATACCACTGACTTATTAACTCGAAAATAAATTTATTGATCCCAAGTGTTGCGATATTTGGCTAGGTAGTAAGATATGATGTTTTCACATTACCTCGAAACTGACACAACTAAGCATGCAGTATACATATGATGTTAGGGTTGTGCGCTTCTCTCTTTAGCTGTTGTCCAGTATGTTACATGGAGCCCCTAATGTTGTTCAGAGAAAGTATTGATATGACTCATCCGTTGTTCAATACTCAGCATTTTGATGCTATGACTCGTCTGTTGGTCAATAACCAATCAGTAATTTGATGATATGACTCGTCTGTTGTTCGATAACCAATCAGCATTTGGATGCCATGACTCGTCTGTTGTTCAGTAACGAATCAGCAGTTTGATGCTATGCCTTGTCTGTTGTTCAGTAACCATTCAGCATATTGATGCTATGGCTCGTCTGTTGTTCGATAACCAATCAGCATATTGATGCTATGACTCGTCTATTGTTCGATAACCAATCGGCATTTTGATGCTATGACTTGTCTGTTGTTTAGTAAGAAACCCGCTTTTTGATGCAACTTTTGATAGATAATACATGGTGTGTAAAAGCTGCACAAATGCGAGCTGCATATAAACAAATAAACAAACAGCTGTGCAAGAGGTAACTCAGTGAGCTCTTCAGTTTCAGCTGTACCATATTATCACTCTGTGAGAAACAGGTCCTGGTGCGATGAAATGTTTACATCATTTAGTTCTAAAATTGTCTTTAGTGAAATAAAATTAGAGAAACCTGTTTTGTAACAGAAACTGAACATACATTACTATCACCATTTGTACACAAAACTGACCTTTCTTTCGAGAAATAAAATGCAATGAAAGGGCTAGCAGTGCGTCTAGAAATAGTTTATAATGAGAGCGATTACAAAGTTATTCATATTCAAACTTCAAACCTTAACCTAGTTTTACCAGGAGACCAACGCGACTGCTATTATGCGCAAATAACAGAAAATTATATCCAAATATTGAACAGTCCTAAGAAAAGAGCTAAAATATGTCATTATTTTAAGTCAGCTGATTTTGGTTAAAATGCAAAATTAGTGAAAATGCGAAATATATACCTGTGATGTTTCAAGCAGAATTAGGCCTGTTCTATGCACAGTACTGGAGAGCCCTGTAACATAGCAGACAATATTGCAAGATTCAGAGTTGTGACATTCTCACACATCATGGTATACAATTCTAAATTAGAAAGATTGTTTTTCCTTCTCATGTTCAGACCATTATGCTCAAGAATTTATGTAGAATTATTTTCAAGGGGAGGTTGTGGATCCAAATATGTAGTAGTCAGCTACTAAGTTTTACGGATGTAGGCCCAAACATGTTTAGAGGCAAAATCCATGTTTATACGTTCGTCCATGTTTATGCGGTATATTCTTAACATCTTTTTCTTTAAGACAGCTTAAAATTTTATTTTTTCAATACACTATTTGTTATTTTTCCTTTGCATAGCATTGGCACACCATTTGAATTAAACGTTTTATCGATTCAATTTGGTAGTAAAATAAATTTAGATTTTTTTCCACCTGTGTGTGTTGACAATTTTGACCAGAACATATATTTTCCCTTTCTTAAGTTCTCCGCCATTTTGGTAAACTGGGACATGACATAATGCCGTTTGAT
>JAECUM010044334.1:0-34192 GCA_016617855.1 Megalonaias nervosa | reverse complement strand
TAGAAACTAAGCCAACTGACGAACCAACAAGAGGTAATTAAAATATTTTAATATATTTACAGTTGATCTAAGTCATTATTCTGCTTTAGCAACAGTACAACCGACCATAACCCCCCCCTCTCTCTCTCTCTCTCTCTCATCCTTTGGTCGGTTTGACTTAACTTTTACCATCATTCATAAGTCCAGTGATATCGTGAGATGACACAAAATAAAATCTTCTACGTTCGTCAATTCATAGATTTTAGCCCGTATCTTGCTACAATGGTCAAGAGAGAGAGAGAGAGAGAGAGAGAGAGGCCTTTGGACATTTTCATATTTAAATAATAATAATTGATTTTTAGAACATTATGGTATGTTTAAGAAAAAACAAACAAAAAAACATAACATTAAATATATCACAGTATATGTACCACGTAACCGAGGAATTTACTGGTTTGCAACATTGTATCATTGATAAACACTGTAGATGAATCCCAGGGAAAGTGCACACGTATCGTTAGGACGAATCATATTCTTGTAGGTTACTTGGTGTAATTTCTATTTCAAGGTTTTAATCCAGCCCAAATTCCTTTTCTCTCTCATTCCACATTTCTGCGCAGTTTGTCCGTTATGCATGAGAGGGGAGGGGAGAACAGAAAGCAGAAAGGATTGTGATGAAAATGTGTACCATATTAAATTAATTTAGAAAACGGGGATTATTAATACTTTTCATTGTTATTTTTCATACGTCACTAGTGACTAATATGTGGAAATTGATCATTGATCTAGAATCAGCCGTAGACGCTCGCGAGAATGTTTATGTATGCGTATTACTGCGCCATGGGCGGATCACAATTTGATATACCAATAGTATTGGTATATCAAATTGCTTTATACCAACACTTTAAATGCATGTTATTGTTTAATGTATGTGGTATATATATATATATATATATATATATATATATATATATATATATATATATATATATATATATATATAAGTATATATATATATATATATATTCTATTGCAAACTTTTGTCCTTAATTGTAGATTAAACTTAAAAGGTAATATTTGTAAAGAGGTTTACTTGGATTTTAAGTCCATAACACTGGTTTTCTCTCAGGTAATCATGGTCTAACCGATATTTTTCAGATTGATTCGCTAATGTTTAAATTCAAAGGCCTGACCTTATTTACAGTTTTGGAGCAATTTTCTATTAAGATGACAAAGTATTATCAGAACATTTTTATTACAATATAGGTCATGAGGGGAGGTATATCATGTTGCTTGCATCAGAATTAGTCATTCATATCTTAACATGTAGTGGAATCGTTTTAGTAGAGTCTTTTAGTTGTGTTCAATTATAATTTGAGAGGGTATATTTATGTATATTATTCATTGGAATTTCAAAGTGCTTATTGACTTGTGAACTAAATTATTGTTTTGGGATTACTGTGAATTCATTCAAGAATACTGGAATATTTCATTTTGATAGGTCACGACTGTTGATACAATATCACATCAAATTCTACTGACACAGCAGCACTTTCAAGACTGGAATTCATTCGGAACACTGTAAACTTTAAGTACTTTTAGGTATTTAATTCACAATAATGTAAGTTCCTTTTAAATTGCTACTATGTAAGCTAGGGAAACAATTTGTTGAATTTTACAAACTTTGTTGGTTTCCCCTTTTTTCTCTTGCTTAGTTTAATAATATAGAGTCGTAACAGCACAAAACGTTTATTTAAATTAGAATGAAACTAACATAAGCATAACTATAAATGCTGCACACACATTAGATTTATTTATCTATAAGTCATAATTATTCTTCATGAATATTGCTAAAAATATACGAATTTTTATGTGCTATGCATATTAATTAATACAATATAAAGGCATTTGATTAAGTGACGAAACTTTCTATCCATCTAGATTCAGCCGCATCAATTGAAGATCGAATTCACGATTGCACTATATATGACTGGGAATATCAACACCTATCCCACCGACCGATTCGATGTACTTCACTAGCTCTCAAAACGTTACCGTATCAGTTGTCACGTCACGTCGGTCTCTTTGTAGACCTGTCATATGTCACATTATTATTTCCATGTCGGATGCATGCACTATGCCTTTTGATGAAACTTTACTTGTCCTCATTATTTTAAAAGGACACAGCCTACCTACTTTCTATTTCGTGTGGAAAGCTCAATCAACATTAGATGCAAATTTTAATGTGTTGATATACTTTGGAATGTGATATGGCCAGTTCTCCAAGTATGATTTTTATTGAAGTGTTAATGAATGATTGCCAGGACTAATTACTTCTCACATGGAAAGGTCATAACAGACAGGGATATAATTGCCACACTATCCTAAATATATGTACCTATTCTGGGGTGAAGAATATCGCGTACACGAAAAGAGTTCCTTTAAGACGTTGTGATTGTTGAACTTGAAATAAAATCACTTAAACTGTTTTGATAGATGATGAAAATTTAACACCATTCATTTTAAAAGACAAGCCATGCGAGCATTGTTCTATAATACTCTTCTTAGTGGAGTATACAAAATCAGATTTAAAACTATATTTGTACGTGTTCATTGTACCTAGGTTTGCTAATAATATGATACCATGTCAAAGGATTCTTTAAGCATTGTTAAGCTATTTAGAAAACAATGGTCAGCATTTAAAAGACACATTAAATCTGGGATAATTGTCTAGTGGAATAATCAGAAAAGGGATCACTAAATAGGAAAGCCACTCATATTAGATAAAATTACTACTCAGGATAAGCTCGGCTGTATGGGGTCACTAAATTCCAATGACGTATATTGTCAGTTTATTCACTCAGTTTTGTAATGAAGTATCCGCTTCAAGCATTCATAATGTATCTAAACAGCAAAGAATCACTGAAACACATAACATGTTTTTTGCAAGATATGTATCCACAATTTGATTGCTCACAAACTAAAAGCCAATCTTACAAAATTCTGGCTTAGTGACATCGGTTGTAGACCTTGAAAATCTTAAACATATAGTGCCTTAGTTGTTTTACCCTCTGCAAACACTGTACCCTGTGCTTTTCCCGTTCATGTTTTTATACTTCAATGCACGCGACCTTTATGTATTGTTTATCTGCGCCAATCGTCTCTACTAAGAAATATAGCTCTTTCTCCGCTGACAGAAGCTGAGAGATACATTATTATATACGAAAACAACCCGTAGATTTATTTATCTTTGAGTATGTTAGGTTTTTACAGTACGTCATTTTATTAAGTCTGATGGATAGGACTAACATTATTCATTTTTCCCGAATGAACCAATGTACACACAAACATAAATAAAGTCTTACTGGCTCGCCAGCAATTGTCGTCAAGTTTTCTGAGATGTCTTTTAAGTGTACACTGAATTCATACAAAACCTGGTCAAGGTAAAATTTTTGCACAAAAATAGGCTTTTTCTGTTAATTATTTTTCCAGTATCATATCAAGCAAACATGGCTGATCTCGTTACTGGGGAGAATTTAAAAAGATATTGACTTATAGTTTAATATATATGATATATCTCTGGTCATAAGGGAGATTGTCATCATGGAAGGAACAAAGAGTACAAAATACTCTAAATCCCACTAAAGCTAGTAACAAAATGCCTGATATTTTCTCTAAAGTTATATGATATTTTCTATAAATTGGTATTTTCTATAAATTTATATAATATTTTCTATAACTATCAATGAAGCTAATAACAAAATGTGTGATAACTCTTTATTTAACACAAATATCCCTGAAATTAAGAGCAAATCTTCCTGAACCCTGGTCCACAACTGTCGCATGTGTTTAGTTACACCATAACTTTATTGCAAACAAGTCAGTGTTCTGGTTTGAAATTTCAAGTACATGGAGTGAATTATAAGATAAATTGTATTTTGAAACTGTTGTAATACTAATACAGTAAAAGAAATTCCTGCATGTATCAAAACAAAATGACTGAGATAACTTAGTGATGTGCATATATGCAAATATTATCGTAAATACAGTATAAGGTATAACCTATCTTTAGGGGATGTTGGTTGTATTATCTGTTTCTGCGTCATAAAATGGTTATCAAATAAGTACTACTTTATGCCAAAACTTAAGTTTTAAAAATGGAAAGTATTAATTTAAAACATTCCCAGATCGTTTGATATAGACTTCAATATCAAGACGACGAATGTTATACGATTATATGCATGAAAAAAAAAAAAAAAATAAATTCACACATATCGAGTGTATCGTCCTGGTAGCCGTGATAAATAATTAATTCTGAAAATTAATACATTATTTTCGAAAAACTTAAAATATTATGGGCAGAAACAGGATGTAAAATTTCCATACATAGCTCAAGACATAATAAAATGTTTACTCCATGAGAGGCTATTCATGGCGGCGAGTATATTTGATGAACCTGGGAAGACCCAAGAAGAACCACTAGCCCATGGGAAGGTACTGGAAAGTTTTCTCCCATACCCACTTTGATCAAAAGGCTCTAACCCACGCGAGCAGGGGTGAGATACGAATGATCTGTAAAGGAGAGCGCCACCCGATATCACCAGAGAGAACACTAACCATTGCAGACAAGTGGTTCGAATACTTTTATGCAAGTGAACATTTTAATGCAATTTTATGTTACGTCCAAAATGGCCGACTCATTCCACTCTTCTGATAATTTGATCAGAGTTAAGACTTGCATTGTTGACGTTACTATGGATACAGATAGTATTTCTTTAGATAGCATTGTACTTTTCTTTTCCAAATCTTCTCGAATATATTGAAAAAAAATGCCATAAAACCACAGATATCAATAGTATTCAATGAAAAGTTGGAAAGCAGTTATTATTTAAGCATTTTTGCCATCTGTGGCAATTGGAAAATTTCACTCCAATCGTTCAGTTTCACTCTATTATTCTTTATTACAAAAGCGGAAGACGGAGCCACTTGTCGTTTCTATCCATCCGACATTTTTTTGTTTGAGCTAAATAGACGAAACATATCATACCGGTACCCCCACTAGAATGTCGCGTGTGTCGCATTTTACATTTGTTGTTTTTTCTTCAAGGTAAAGGTCATAGGTCAGTATTTTAATGTTTAAACTTGACAATTTCAATTAATTTGTATAACTTTGTAGTAGCCGATAATTTGCTTCTATCAGATACTTATTAACTTTTTACACAATATCTTAATTGTGATCAAATCCGTAAATACTGATATGTTATATTATAACATTAGCATGATAATGTTATTGAACGTTCATTTAGCGAATAAATCTCACATTGCGGTTGAGGAAATCTTTACATGGCACCTTGCTTATTAAAGTGTCACAGCTCCAAAACATAGTTGCCTTTCATAGGCCCTATATTGTGAGTGTCAAGGTAAGGCAAACAAGGTATTTCCACTCAGAGTGTATTCCGAACTGAAATTTAAAGTGAAACTTGGTATGTTCTTGGAAGACAATCTGGACTATTTTTATTACTGCCTTAGCAAGAGGAAGGGGCGACAAAAGGTTGAAAATCTTATATATATATATATATATATATATATATATATATATATATATATATATATATATATATATACGAACGATTAAATCTATTTATATGGATAGTTTCTTTGGAGAAAAAAGATCTTCCGATACAAGTTGCACTCCCCCAATAAGCTTCCACTTTGCAGGTCATATTGTTGGAATATACATAATATAGAAGGTTAAGATGGGCCGTTCCCAAGTAACTTGCCACTGACAATTAAAAGAAGTCGTATCTTGTATAAATTTCATGCTAAATTCTCACAATTTTTTGGCTCATCATTTTTAACAAACACTGTTTTACTTTGATATATTTAGTGACAGGCAATACATATATAAAACAAAACGTTCCTATTTATTGTTATTTCCCGATTTTGATAAGTGAATGGATCTTAAGAAACAAAATACATTTACAAAATGCACCATTAAAGACAGCCACAAAACCTTCCACCGTGCCTCATCGTCTTGATTCTCATACTATTGTCATTGAACAACACACTATGACAGTGCATTGTAACAAAAAGTATTGGATTATTAAATTTAATCGATAACTCAGTAGAAACAGTTACCAATGTAAACATATAATCTGAACTATAATGTACATAATAAGTTCGGAACTATATTCTTGGTATGTTGAATTCAAAGTAGGTTCCGATGTTGTTTTTATGTCCTTGCTTAGCAAATATTAGTTTAATGGACCTTTATATGTATGATGTTTGGTGTGTTCTTTATTAGCGCAAAACAAATAGGTATGAAAATAAAAACCCACACAAACAAAAACAAAACGAAACAAGATGATGAAGAAGAGAAAAAAAACCCCCAGTGATTAATACTTTTAAAGAGAATTTCTAATTTAAAATTTATCGTTTTCAAGAAATACTTAAATTATAAATTTAAAATGTCTCATTTTCATATATTTATATCATAAGGGGTACATTTTCCAGTCTATTTCTTTAAGCTATTTAAAATGTTTGCAAAATCACCCCGTTTTGCCAGGTGTACATTGCCTGTAAAAATATAGTGTTAATCCTCATTACTAAACTTAAAGTACAAAACAAAACTAAGAAAAATTATACTGCTTTAGATTTCATTACTAGATAACTAGATAGTAAACGTGCAATTTCTTCTGCAGGTTTGAAAATGATTCTTAACAATTTTGTTCACTATAGGCAATGACATCCTGCCAAGATTGCGGTAACTTATAACATTTAGTCACAAAAAAGATTTCAAGACATAAAATGGAGGAACTGAATTTGGAGATGGAAGTGTTATCTGAACTAGTCTATGTGGAATTCAGTGTTATGAAATATGATGTGAGTTTCTGAAAAGTGGTACAACGTCATGAGTACACATGTTTGAGATAAGATCGATTGAAAAGCACCTCAGAAACAGCGACTTGTAATGATGTTTAATATACTCTATATAATAAAAAAAGGGAGGACACATCTCCCATTTCTTCTGCAAACAATGTAAGAATCGTCACTGACCTCTCAGGCTACACTTCGCGTAGCATAATAGTTTCGGCACCAATGTTTAGCTGAGAGATTCGACCTTTAAAGCCCATGTAAATATGAATCGCCAGGGTCAATATCACGGTCGCTTAATCTTCAAATGCAACGTGCTAATTAGAATAATGCTGTATGATTGGTTGATCCAAAATAATACACTGCGTCTTTTGAAAACCTTTTTTTACAAAACTATTCCTTGATCTCTAAAAGTTATATTCAGGCATGAACATTATGTAGGTATCCCATGATTTGCTATTTATTGCTCATATCGAATATCCGGTCGGTTGAAACAGGTATGTCTACGTTGTCTACTAATTGTCTGTCAGTCTCTTAAAGAATTGAAATTCTTGATGTTTCATTTACATATCATACTACTATATAATAATAATAATAATAATAATAATAATAATAATAATAATAATAATAATAATTGTGGACAATGGCGTAGCAACAGCCCAAGAAATCCTCGCAAAAGGGGGCGGGGTACGGGGGCGGGCATAATTTCTTGTGCCATTGCTTTTATAGCGTTCTACTGGCGATAGTGTTTATTGCAATTCATGATTTTCTTTCAGTTATGAGACAATATTGATATAATCCGATTCATCTATTGCCAAAAAAATTCCACGTGGGTTGAAGGCCTAAATTGCCCCTTATTTCCAATTTTTGTAACTTTTACAGTGATTGCATTTTAGTAATTAGTTGTTTCGGGCTTGAGTTGTTCTTGAAATTGAGGTGAAGGATATACACCTCCCACAGCTACTTCACAGTATGTAGAAAGTGAAATACGAATAGTCGACTAGGAAGCAGGACTAGCCACCCATATCAGTAGACATGTCTGTTCATGGCAAGTAGAATATCTTAACAATGGCCTTGGTGGCAGCTAATTGAATTGTACAAAGCTGTTTAGTACAAGGGTAACTAAACTTTATGCGATAGGGAAATGTATTACCATTGCACTGTGAATATCACCTTATGTATGAATTTGGAGTCGGGGTGCCAGAAGTTGTTTTGCTATTAGCCCATTGACTTTTCAGGTGCAGCAAATTATACTTTTATATTCTGTTTTATTACAGATATCGATAAATATAAGCCCCTTTGACTGGTGCATTTTGTTATTATTTCTAAACAAATTTTTTATATTAGGCTGGTTGATGCGGCATCAAATTTGTAATAAAAATTGGCCCTCTGGCCCTTAATAAAACTGTTATGTATTTACTAGTGCAATCAGTCATGTATGTTTTTATTTTTTCTTTCTTAGTATGCATGTAATATTTATCAGACCAGGGATCGGCAACCTATGGCACGCGTGCCACAAAGTGGCACGTGTCAAGAGGTTTGTGTGGCACGCGAAGGGCAGCTAAAAATCTCGATTTTAACAGTGTTACTCTCATACTGGTTGCACGCTCTCTTTCATTTTGTAATTAATCCTGAAAAGTGTCACGCCATGTAAAACAGGTTGCCGACTCCTGTATTATACATTAGCCTCAATATACGACCTCCACAATTTACCATACCCATTTTCGCCGTATGAAATTCCCAGTACACGGGAGATAACCACTTTTTGCACCTGTAAATTAGAATTAATTGCATCAGGACATAATGTTTGAGCCAAATATATTCTAGGACGTAAATAGTGTGCTGGGTTTATGCCAAATGTATATTCATTGCTTGCTCATACTTCATTAATCTCCTGTAAAATGACCCTGATAATTTTGACTGGCATACCAGTTTTTCTTTATACTACAAAACTGATTTTCTGAAGACAGCGTATCAATAACTCGTTTGATAGGTAGAGTGTAAGTTGTCGATCATTCTTTCCTATCGGTGTACCGATTGCCCTAACCAAAATCAGAGTTATTCTGCTTTTAGTAAATGAAAGTAAAGACACATGCCTTGTCTTTTATGGATTTTAACAACAGGAAGAATGAAGAGCCCTCTTTCCATGCTGTTGCTGTAAGCGCCACTAGGATAATACTGAATAGTTAGGAACATTGGATTTTTATATCAGGCTCAAATTCACTCTAAAGCACATTATTTGCTTAACGCTGTGGTGTATTTTTGGCAAATGATCTAGTACACATTTCAAACTACATCAGTGTTCACAATTTGTCTAACCCTCAGTGGATACTGGCATGTAGAATAATATTGATCATCATAACTGTGTTTTGAGGTCCCAAGGGGCTGGGGATGGGGTGGTCAGTGTGCATGGCACAAAGCGACATCGTCTAATTGAGAATACAGTTATCTTTTCGAATAAGCTTATAAAGAATTTTTGGAAATTAAAATGTGATGACAAAAATTAAGAAAAGTAAACGTATTTTCTTTGAAGCATATAATACCCCTATAAACAAAAAGTAGTAGATAGATTTAACATTGTGAAATACCATCACCACATACGTCTGCCAACACACACACAATTATAACCAGATGGACATTACATAAATAAACATTACACCAGTATCCTGTCTTTAAAATCGATTTAAGTGATGTATTTCCTTAATTAGATGCACTCTTTGCCGCTGTCATTAGTTCCTGGAAGAGGTAGGGTGGGATGCTGATGCTGTTGGCTGAAGGTAATGCAAGTGTCATTTTGTATTCATTATCAAATTTACCGAAAAGACCTTGTTAAACTTTGTTTCTCATTTTACTACCATGTACTTTAATTACTTGTGTGTTAAAATTTGAATTCTTTTACTTCATTTTTGTATCATTGTATATTATTATGATGATGATTATGTTCACGGGATCTGATATTTTTGAAAGAAACATCGTGTTTACTTAGAACGTAAATATGACTCTCGGTTTGCGTAAGCATTATTTTAGATTGCCGACTGGATAAACAGCCGGCGTAAACGACTGGTTGTGGCCCAGGCTATTTTTCTAAGCATATGTGATTACATCATGTACTGCGATTGTTAGATGATGAAATAGGCATGCGTTCTTCGTGCGCATGCATGAAATGACTTTCTTCGTGCGCATGCATGAAATGAAAACACTTAGGTCCCTGTGAAATAATCAGAGTCGTTCTTATACCTTGTGAAGAAGGTATTATTTTTCTTTACATCTGTAAAGCTCGAGATGTGTTTTGTTATAGATGACAGCTATAGGAGTTCATCTACTTTTTAAATAATAATTCATTTTTCCCTGGAGAACTACACAAGTGGTTTAAGACAAAGACATATAGTGAAATTCATTATAAATTGGAATAGTACAGTACAAATTGTGGTTTGTGTAAAGACTTCATCTGACGTCATCATCCACCATCTTGGAACCAATTTGAGATTCAAACTAGATTCAGATAGAACTGTTTATTGATAGGACTTATATATTTTTACAATTCTAGGATAAATGTTTGGATTTTCTTCACAAACCGTAAGTCCTATTTCATATTTTCACCTTTTTCACCGTGTTTTCTAGGGAAATAAATTATTTTTGTTAAAACTTACAAAGCTTGTTGTCTTCACTTTTTTCTTTTGTTACTTTTGAACGAGCCGTTACGTAACGCTCAACATAGAGAAAACATACGTTTGCATCTGTGTTGATGCAAGTGAGTGCCAAACATGTTCGATGGTGTAGCTAGATCCATAAATGTCGAAGAAACATAATGACTGACATCAGCATAGTGTTTGCAGTGTGTGCAAACATTAAAATTATCATCCTTGAAGCTGCTCTTGACAAAGTCAAACTACGTCTAGTCCCTAATCCTTCTGAAATCTTGTTTTGCTGAATGCTGCTCACTTTGCAAATGGCACATCATTTCCTGAATCACGAATGTATTTAGCCTTTTTGAAGTAAAAATGAATCACAGTTGTACAATATTGCGACTATATTAAGAATCGCGTTTTGCGTTTTCTATATCGAGTGAAATCCAAGAGAAACTTTGCCGCTTAATACGAACTTGCCAATAATCTTTAATAAAGATGGCTTACACATTTCCATTCAAGGCAATGTTATGTAATGACTTGTTCATCGAATCTATCTGACTTACCTATAATTTCAAACAAATTGTGTTGTTCCACTTTATCTAACAGTTATGTAATTGTGGATAAATTCCAGGTGTTTGCTAGAAACTTTATAGCGTCCGTCAGCAGCCTCTGATGTAACATCACTGGATGATTACGTTATTTTTTTAAATCAACGTTGTTAAATTGCTTATTCCAAGCCGACCGACACTTTTGTCCCAGTAAAGTCAATTTTGAGGAACCAATGCGGGTCCCGGGTGAATCGCAGAAACATATTCAAAAACTCATCCACGAAAACGTTAGCTGCACCCAAGAAATATTTGCAAAACCATACGTGTCAACATCCCGAAATATTATCTATATGTTTGTTCTTGTCCGGGATCACTATAGGCAGGTGTTTGTATCATTGGGTCACATAAATTACCCATGTAGTTTTGTGCCGGCCACGAGAAAATATTCTCCCTGGGTTGTCTTGCCGGTCAAACATTATATCGTCGTACTCGACAAGACTAGTACGCTCCCTGTGGAGGTCGTCAATGGCGGATACTTCATAGATCGTGGAAAGGAAATCAATGGTCGATAACGCAGATGTTATCGACGGTGCAAGCGTTTCCGCGAAAAATCCTTGAATACATCATAACACGGCTGATCGTCAAAGCTAATTCAGAAACTCTTAAATTTTTTCCTTATCCAGTGTGGCTAATGATCAGCGCGCGAACTGAGTTTAGATGTTTTTTCTCTTTCGTCATGCCATGTTGAATATAAATTGTTGTATAACCCAATCATGCCTTCGTATTGTGTCCGATGCTACAAATACATGTACCGCGACTCCAGCTCAGATTCGAACAAGTAATGACCATGCCGCAATCGATGGAACTCGCCTTCGATGTGGAGCAAAGATATTTACGTTCGTGATACCTCCGGTTGAATCGGTGGAGCTAACAGAAACTTGTCGGTGATATAGCTGCCGCGTTAACGATGTTACCTTGGGTATCGTAGAGTATATGTCTTGGTAAAAAGCATATCCATGGATACAATTACTGAGGGCCTGGGATACGGCTGTATATATGATTAGACTCCAATAACCAGTTCCCCGAAAGGTATATGTAAACCGACATGATCTCGCGTATAAAACATCAGGCCATATTAGTGTGTGTGAACGCGCCAAAATAGATCTCATCCATGACCAATTCGAGCAATCCTCAAGTCGGATAAATAATTGACAGATAAGTCATTAAAGGGGATATGAAGGCCATGATCGTACTCGGTGGTCACTAGCGAACCACTCGGAGGCCATTCACTGGAGGTGAAACCGTGATATAACAAACATGGATGCTAAATTGTCCGCAATATGCTTATGTTCGCGTGGGTACAAGAAGGGCAAAACAGCCATTGAAAAGTAAGCGCCCGCTGTAAAAGTCGCTCACGGGGTCGTTCGAGAGTGGCTTATTAAACAAGCGTTGTGGCAGATTTATATTGTCGCTGCAAGTCAAATTTTCTTTGGTTGTTTGATGTGAGAACGTAAGACTGAGTTTAGAAGGCTGAACATTTGCTTGTCCCATACACAAGCATGTGCTAGCCGTCGGATATGTTGTCAGCAGACACAAGAACATGTCGTGATCAGACCATCTTGGATTGATTTAACCGTAAACTTGTAGAACGGTTATTCGGGCGCCAATATGTGCAAGAAGTGTTGATGAATCGCGAATGCGTGACGCGGCTTGGGTCGGTGATAGTAGTGCTCAAAATCAAAAAGCATTATGATTTGTTGAGACCCGTTGACGCGATTCGGAAGAGTACTTTCGTGACCTATAAAACTGTTTCACAGCCACCCGTGTTAGACGGACTGGGAAACAATTTTGGTCAGTAGCCATGTGGACCGGGGAAGATAGAATTCGGAGCAGATGGTCTGTCGATATGTTTACGATCTTGGACCAAATTAACATTTCGAGGTAACGACCACGGTACTTTTTGGCGACCGATAAAGGATCGGCGAAGCCTCTAATTACGACGTTCATGCGAGAGCAGTTACAAGTCATTACAGCGAATACGCAACTGCTGAAGAATTTTGTTTTTAAGGATCTACACGTGCCCGTACACATAAGAGGTTGCATCCGTCGGAGAACATGCATGCTTTTCTATTCAGCTGAACAAAGTTACCTTGGTGCAACGATATGTACCCAGTTGATGTTTCTCTCAATGAATAAAATTGGACGCGTTTGCAAATTTGTGCCGCTCGCATGGACATTCCAAGTAAATTTTTCGCGACTACAACCCGGGGAACTCCTTTGGCCTACTTAATATTTTTACCAGTTCACACTACTATCGAATTTATGTTAGGTCCCATGCTACTCCCTGGTGTCCAATTCATTAACCAGCGGCACCTCGCCTGAGTCTGCGTATACATCATTAGTGGTAATTATACATCAGCAATTAGTACCCATCCGTGTGCAGCATCTTTATGCTGTATCGGCACCTGGGCTTGATTTTGTCATAGTGGGACTCACACATGAGCAGTTTGGATACGTCCACCACGTACGAACAAACACAGACTGGTTACGTCAGCTTCAAGTTTTTTGTTTCCTGATAATGGCCACTATCGAAGATCTTCCGGGTCTTCCGGGGTCGCAATCAGTCTGTTGGGCATTTGTTGTTCGCTCGCACAAGATCCTTGCCGATTCACTGCAGCAGGTTCTACATGGTTTTCACAAACACATGAGCTTAAAGAAGTATTTCTCAAACTCATGGATGCATGGAGCCTTCACCGCGAGCTGACTAAACCGTAGCAGCCGATGTACTAGGAATATACACTGTTCGAGTTGCAGATACGCTGCTAATGCCGCACGTGAACTACATGATTACTTTTCTTGCGCAGGATTGGTACAAGCTAGCAGTATTCTGTAAACTTGCGTTTGGAATCGTCTGTATATTAATAACGAAGGTATTTTTCTAATTGTGTCAATCTTCTTCGCCTTCTCTGATTGTTTAAATATCTTTGATGTCGTCGCAGGACGTATCGCTGTAGACGCTATCTTAATTAGTTATTTCAGTGTCTACAGTGGATGACTCAGGCAACATCAGTGACTGAAAGTTTTCTTGTATAGTATAATACAATGACTTTTCTGGTATGTTGTTATATTCTTCGACAAGCTTTTGTCCTACTCGACCCAAATCTATCCCTAACCCGGTTTATTTATTGCTCCTGATATATATTTAAAAAATTATATTACATCTCTTGGGCCTCTTTGGCAAACAAATATGACCCATTCAAGCTAAAAAAGGATTTAATCTTTTATGTGACGTTACAAGGCAACGTTGGTCTGGTAATTTAATTCACGCATTCGAGCCTTTGCCACAGACGTGAATTCTTTCATAATAATATATGTGTCAAACTTTTTGGTTTCAAATGACCCATCATAATGCTATTCTTAATAGCGTATCACTTCTACATTGTCTTTGAATATCGATTCGTCTGGTATCATTCAGTCTGAGGGCGGATAGTCTTCTTGGGTTCTTCTTGACATCATTCAGAATCAATATGTAAGTACTCCGCGATGTGTTAATCTAAAGTGCTCAGCTCATCTGCATAGCCCCTCTGTGGGCTCAACAATTATGATTCAGCGGTCTTTTCGACCTTTTGACTGTAACGGCACGTTGCATGTGACATACCTCTTTTCAAAGCATGACTTCTTAAGCAAGTAGTGAATTACGAACAGAATGTAACAACCCATGTCAATTCAGCTCCTCATCTCATCGATGACCGCCTTGTAACTTTGTATGCATATATTTAGGTGTTGACAAGTTTTCTTGTTACTAAGTCTTCGCAGCGGCTTATGTGATGAGAGAGAGAGAGAGAGAGAGAGAGAGAGAGAGAGAGAGAGAGAGAGAGAGAGAGAGGGGGGGGTCAAAGATTAAGAAAGCTATGTTTTTAAATACATGTATTTCATGAAGAATAAGATGAACAAAAATTCACATCCCGGCACGTGAGTAAATAATTTCTTCCACATAGAAATACAGTCCTCGTCACAGACACATTTGAGGAATGAAATACTTTATATCCATTAGAGTTAAGAATGATACTCCATCATGTTTAAATACTCCATATAATTAATAATATTCCCGGCTTAGGAACCTAACTTGAAGAAGGTGTTGGGCTCTGTCTAGTTTGTCTTACATCTATCTTTCACTAATGCGGCTTATCTCAATTACCCCATTTCTTGTGCCGTAACCAGATAATGCTGATCTTTAGCACACGAGAAGTTTTTTAATCTCTGTAGAAGACCTAAAACTTCACGGTATGTCACTGAGTGAGCAAACTTTAGAATATTGCTTTGTCGGTGTCCGCCTGTAAAGCATCAAAAGCAAGGTCACATGCGTGGTTAAAACACCCTTTTTATTTAACTTAAAAAGAAATTAACAAGCATGAAATGTTCTACTTATCATGTGTTAAAATGAATAGCTTCATTCGCAATTAGATAATAAGCAGATAAACAAAGTATTTCTTAAATTGCTTACCTATAAGTTATTAATAATTTTTCTTACAAGCTCATTCATTTGCGTCGTGCAAAGACTATTGATTAGCCTAGTGTCGCCGTGCTTTTCAAGTATTGTTTTAATCTCGAGTTACTACAGAATATGTCCGGTCTTTGTCTCAACAATCACTTCACAACAGTACTTGTTAACCGTAATTAATCTGTTGCGTGCGCCGGAAATTGAGCAGCCAATTTTATTTCCAAGATTTGAAAAGAGTTTCGGTTTAATGTGATTTTTAAGCTTGAAATTGGGAGGTTTCGGTTATATATATATATATATATATATATATATATATATATATATATATATATATATATATATATATATATATATCCGCGCTTATATTAATGTAAACAATTTGTATGCATACTATGCATGCTTTATTGTAGAAATTTTCCTTCACAATGCATGAAAACGCAAGGTGCAAACTTCACGCAAGGAACTTCGGATGGGATTGAATCCACGATGAAAAATGACAATGTTAAAACTTCAACTGAAGTATTTAATCAATTCATGCAACATAGCAGGTTTATTGCATGCTTTTGCATCTGCATATCTTTTCAGGTAGAGAAAATCACAGCACAGACATTGATGAAATGAGGAGGCAAACTGGTATGACTTATTCCGTTGCAATTAATTCATTAAAGCCCCAATGCCGCGTTACGTGTAAGAAGGTCGTATAATGCCAATCATCTGAATAATAATCAGTCTTGGAAGATGTTGGTCATGCAATATTTGGTTTCCATTAAAACCAGATAATATTGACGTTTTTAAAGAATTGAAATTATTGATTTTTCATTTACATATAATAATAATAATAATAATAATACTTCGTAGACACTGTCGTAGCAACCGCCCAAGCAACCCTCGCAAAGGGGGGAGGTGGTGGGCGGGCATAATTTCTTGAGCCATTGCTTTTATAGCGTTCTACTAGCGATAGTGTTGTTTATTGCAGTTCATGATTTTCTGTCAGTTATGAGACAATATTGAAATAATCCGATTCATCTGTTGCCAAAAACATAATCCACGTGGGTTGAAGGCCTAACTTGGCTCATACTTCATTAATCCTGTAAAATGAACTTGCATATAATTTCCTCATACCCTGGTAATTCTGACTGACATACCAGATTTTCTTTATATTACAAAATTGATTTTCTCAAGACAGCGTATCAATAACTCGTTTGATAGGTAGAGTGTAAGGCGGCGATCATTCTTTCCTATCGGTATACCGATTGCCCTTGCCAAAATCAGAGTTACTCTGCTATTGGCAAATGAAAGTAAAGACACATGCCTTGTCTTTTATGGATTTTAACAACAGGAAGAATGAAGAGCCCTCTTTCCATGCTGTTGCTGTTAGCACCACTAGGACAATACCGAATGGTTAAGAACATTGGATTTTTACGTCAGGCTCAAATTCATTCTAAAGCACATTATTTGCTTACCTCTGGTGTTTTATTTTGGCAAATGATCTAGTACACTTTTCAAGCTACATCAATATTCACAATTAGTTTAACCCTTAGTGGATTCTGGCATGTAGAATAATACTGATCATCATAAGTGTGTTTTGAGGTTCCAAGGGGGTGGAGGTGAGGTGGTCAGTGTGCGTGACACAAGGTTACATCGTCTAATTGAGAATACAGTTATCTTTTCGAATAAGCTTATAAAGAATTACTGGAAATTCAAATCTGCTGACAAAAAATAAGAAAAGAAAATATATTTTCTTTGAAGAATTTAATACCCCCACAGAAAAAAAAAATGATTGGTTGATTTAGCGTTGTATTCATCACCACATACGTGTGCCAACACTCACATAATCAAAACCAGATGTACGTTACATAAATCCAAATTATACCAGTGCCCTGTCTTTAAAATCCATTTGACAATGAAGTAATTTCTTAATTAGATTCAGCCTTTGCTGCTCTCAATAGTTCGGGGAAAAGGGTGGGATGGGGTGCTGAGGATGTTGGCTAATGGTATTGCAAGTGTCATTTTGTATTCATCAGTAAATTATCTCTAAGACCTTGGTGAATCGTTTTATTAACATAGAAAAACATACTTCTGCATCTCCATTGATGTAAGGGAGTGTTAAACATGTTTGGTGGTATAGCTGTGACAACAAATGTAGCAGAAACCACAATGACTGACATCAGTATGGTGTTTGCAGTGTGTGAAAAAAATAGAATGCTCAGTCTTGGCTTTTCCCTTTACAATTGCAAACTCCGTTCAGGAGTTCTGAAATTAGTTTTGCTGGATACTGCTCACTTTGCGGATGGAGAACCATTTCCTGAATCACAGATGTATTTCGGCTTTTGCATTAAAAATGAATCACACTTGTAAACTATTGCGACTGCCGTAATAACCGTGTTTTGCGTTTTCTATATAGATTAATAGAGATGGCTCAAACATTCCCATTCAAGCCAATTATATGTACTAACTTGTCCTTCAACACGAATGTATCTAACTTACCTATAACTTCAAACAAATTGGCTTGTTCCATTTTACGTATGCAAATTAGCCTAATTGGCTCTTACAAAGCAGTCTTTAAAGGATTTAAATCAGGAACACCCTATCTTTTCTAATTTATAATAGTCAGTGAAATGGTGGTTGCTTTAGTTTTAGCACCTTAACTTTTAATAGCCTCTATACTAACCTATTCATGAACTTCCCCGAGGATAGTTTTACACGGGCTATAAGCATAACTGTCTTCTGTTTATACAGACTGATAGGGACATATTTAGTTATAGCGAACAATCTGTTTGCATTTATTTTTATTTTCTTTTTCACAGTTTTGGCAGTCAAAATTCGTGTTTTGCGCGGGACATTTCGTGTTATAGCAGGTATCCTAAGTGCTGTACTACATGTAGTAATAGAAAGTAAATTTGCCTGTCTTATTAAAAATTTCTAGCCTGTTGTGAAGTAAAGTCTATACTGGCATATAGCAAGATATCTTTAGATTATCACACAGTTTGGTTGCTTTTGTTTCCAAAGAAGCGATTAATGGAGATAGGGAGCAAGGCGGCCGATTGTTTAGCATATCAGGCACACGGCTGAATGACAGAGGGTTCAAATACTACCATCGAATCAACCTGGGTCGGCTACATTATTGTGCCGTTACTAAAGGCACTTTATGTTTATTCTCTGTAATATCACTGAACAACCTTCTTGTGCCGCTGTACCATAAAACAACGAACAAAATCGGGGTGCAACGATATATCAGCATATATGGGTAACTCATATTGTACATTTAACAGGCTATGGAAGTAACCAGTCAATTGTTTGTCTTGGTATGGATGACAGTCAGGCATCAGTGAATCTAGATCTCGTGACCGATAAGCGAGCGAAGAGTGATCTCTGAAATCACCCTGGTGGCAAATGTGACCAGAATGGTGAAATTTATCAATCACAGGCAGTATGCTTCAGGCATTTTGAAAGTGTCAAATATTCCAGAGGCACATACATTTTCATTACCGTCTATGGATATGGCCCAGTTCATCTGTTATGTCTAGTTCGTAGGTGTGTCCGAACCACTCTGGGAAAATCAGTTTGGAACTCAATTGTACGCGATTCCTTTAAGTTACAAGCAAAGTACAAAAGCACGTAACCATGGGCAATCATTATTACAAGTCCAGTTGCTACCTTCATTTTATAATACCTCAGATATTTCGGTTTTGTCACAAATAAATAAATTCACTAAAATAATTGCAACGTTACATGCTAGGTATGCGATACCATGCAGTTTGCTTATGAGAAGCAAATTCCTGACATATACAACAAACTGAAATTGGACGTAAAGCAGAACTTGTCCAAAGCTGCAACTGTTGCCTTAACAACATATGAATGGTCATCAGAGACTTACCTTACAGTGACATCAGTATTTATAACACCAGGGAGGGAACTTGCAGCTATGCTGTACAAATAAAGACAATGCCAGAAAGTCACACTGGATCCAAGATTGAAGTGTTGAATACTGACGCATTAATTGAACTGCACATACCTAGCACACCTAATTAAGTTAGTTGCAGCTAAAGAGGCAATTTGCATTCTAAATTGAACATGTTATGCAAATACTATGAACCTAGCAATACAGAAAGCTCTCAAGAGAGGAACAGCGGTTCGCCCCCTTGGTAGAATTAAACAAGTTGTTGCCGTCTTGCGCGGAACGTCTTGGACAAATAGAATCAAACTGCACAATATACCGCATCATAAACTCATTCAAGCTGTCTGTACAAGATAAAATTTAGTTGCAGATATGGTTGAGAAACTCCTGGAGGTTCTGTAGCTCTATCTGCAAAATTAATGCGTAGTGAAAACGAGAATGTTGACAAATTATCAAAACATATATAGACAATATTGAAGAGATACTTGCATGCCTGAAACCACTCCGTACCATGACGACGACTGTACTGAACAAATTTCATCAACCACTCTGCCACTTTAATAGCAGATGCTGGGATCTTCAATGGTACCCGTTGAAGAGGACGCGCCATTTGTGTCAAAGATATGAAAAAGGCAGTTACTAATTATCTCTTTTCAAGGCAATTGTCATAACTGTGCTTTTGAAATAGAGCTGAAAATAATTACAACTGAATTGTACATTGTCTTCCAGGTATACGTTGTCCAAGAATGATACATTTCTGGAGTTTGCAACTAGTGTGGATCCAGGATACAAATCTTTTATAAAGATGAGATAAGATTAGATCAAAGTGTATAACTGCCTGGTGACAAAAGCTTGCTATTCATACGAGTCAAAGCAACCTAAATTGATAATGAAAATTAAACCTGTCAGAAGGCCATGATGTATAGCCCCCTATAACAGTCCTTCAAGCTAATAAACAAATATGTAATTGCTACTTCTTCCAAACATTAGTTATTGCATATCTAATTTTTTCTGGTCAAGTTGACTTCTGTCACTGAATTAAAACTTGCAAGCCAACTGGCATTGAAATTCTGAGATGTTTATGTCTTGGTTACCTTTCTGGTCTGTAATTTGTTATAACTGACTGCAAGTCTTGAGAAGAAGAAATAAACAGTTTTCGCTTGCACTGCACACTGCATATCTCACTTTTACATACCATTTACAATTATAGTGCTGTTTTCATCAGTTGTCTGCCTTAACCAGTATCATTCATTGTTCAGCATAGAACACATAAATCATTCTTTTTCTCATTTGTGTGGGCTATGTGGGGACACTGCAGGCTTTACCGATTACACAATTATTGGTATTTCTTAATTTCAAGTGATTTTGTTTTTATTACTTATTTTTATCTGTATACTCTTTCTTTCTTCTCATGTTTGTTATCAAATATAAGGAAGAGCACAGTTGGTAGAAGATGTTGTTTATTATCATGAAATTTACAGACTTAGTAAATCTATTTGATATTTGGTATTAGTACATTGTTCTCAGAATGGTAAGCAATGCATTCGATTACCACTGTTTTCAAGCGAATATATTGCTGTATGTGGGTTGGAGGTCAGAGCTTCTACCCTCTTGCTAAGAGTTCGTTCGTTCCAAAAATTTCACTTAGACCTGGCGTGACTTACATTCTATCTTCCTATAATTATTTACTAGTTCTGATTGTCCAATATCTGCTATAATATTCCTGAGCGGTGTACTACTATGTGCAATACAAGATGTCAGAATATTAAATGTAGTTCTCTACCACATGTCTGTGTTGTCGTTCCTTTAGGACCTGACATAAGATTATACACAATCCTGTAACGTTGACTATACACAATCCTGTAACGTTTGATCCATACGTTCATACATTCACATTAACTGATTTCACTGTATACCTGTTGGAACCAAATTGGATGTTTACGATTGACATTGGTGTGTTACAGTGTTTAGCTCTTATCAGATATTATAAATAAATGTTTTATTTTTTCTTACCCTCAGGGGTGAAGTGTTTCTCAAAACTTAACGAAAACTATTTCCACGTTCGCAAAGTTTCACATGTTCCTTTTCCGCTTCTAATATATATTTCGGACAAGGGCTGAATGCTGAATGAAATTATTAATTTGTGTTTTGTTTTGTTTTATCACAACAGAGATCCTTATTCATCAAAACATGTTGAATAAATAGAATACCATTTGTTCTCTACATTGTGTATGATTTAAAATTATAGATATAAACTAACTTGACAATATATTTAGATAAATAATCTTGTACAGTAGATGGTTCATTCATTCAATGGGAATAAAGAATACATTGCATGATGTAAAATATATTTTAATGTATTTTAAAATATATTTTACGTTCCACTTTCCTTTTCCTTTCGATAATTTAAGAAACTATGCACTTCCAAATTTTCTAAACCTTTTTAAGAAACAATATTTGACATAAACTATCTTTGTTATTAAAAGACGCCTAATTCATTTATTTCCTAGATGGAGTAAATATCTAGAGGTGAAAATGATGAACGAATCTGAGTAAAATATCAAGGAGTTTCTATTTGTCCTCCTTTTTCGTTGAATAACGAAGTCCTACCAAACTCCAGCTTTAACGGGAAGTCTACTCTAGTAATGTCAATTTGGCAGTTGATCAATTAATGTTAATTTCTGTATACAGTTTGATCAGAAGAGCTTTTGATTTATAAATATTAAACTACATGACTGATGCCAAGTCAACGTCATTAAAAACCTGCACGGTGCAAGGTCAGCAGAGCATAATTTAATAATAGAAAGCGTCATCAGCATACTGCCCTAATTTGAACTCCTTTTCATTAAAGATAATGGCTGTATTACATATTGTATGTTTTGTGTCGGTGCAGAAATGATGTAAAACTCGACAACCCATCTGCATATTAAAAATGGATCATAAATAAACATTAAAGTCACATTGTGATTGATTACAAAATGTTCTGAACCAGTGACATATGGGTTGTCCAACGTTGTGAGCAGTTTCGAAAACGTCGCATTCAGCAGAGAGAAACGTTTTCAACATCTATGAAAATAGAAGACCTGATTTATTTTCTCCCTGAAGACAGTGAAGAAGGTTGTAAAATTTATTTTATTTATACAGATAAATCTCCGTTTAATGAACCTTTTTGGCTGTCGCTAATAATAGGGAGGATTTATGAACCCTGTGAGCAATAGAGAGGGAAGCAGTCTTGGAACTGAAATTAAGTAGTGAGATTAATCTACAACTCTTTTATATTTCCCATCTTTATCATCTTTTTGAATTCATGTAACGATTCTCTGAGCCATAAATTAAAAATATATTTCATATATCGAGCTTGCAAAGACATAAAACAAACTGCAGTACGTCTTTCCAAATGACCTGTTTCATTTTCACTTATTTCAGAGCTAAACTGCATTTCTCAAACATTAAGTTACTTTAACAAGATGTTTGTTCCATCTGACAATTTGTATGATGACAAAAAAAAAACAACAGTCTTTGTTGCGGGCCGGAAATGACCCCGCGAGTGTTTCAAGATGATTAACGAGTTCATTAACATGTTCGCTGATTGCACACGCGGGAAACTGTTCCACCAAGACCTTTACCCCACAAGTGGCTTTCTTCGCAAACTTATTAACCTTTTCTTCGTTTTGTGCATTTTCGCTCCTTATCTCGATTTACCAGAAATTCTTCATTGTTCAGCATCTCCAGCGTTAAAAGCATCAATCATGCATTGATAGGATGGTCTTGCTTCACTGGGGGCTTGTGGTATTCCAGTAATCACACTGAATGTCACATACGTCCGCTTGAAATTCAGCACGATTTCGACCCAGTTACGTTCTGAAATAAATAGCTTGCATGGGATTTTCAAAAATCCAATCAAGACCTTGTTCAGTAAATAAGTTCTTCGGCGATTCCACCATTGACTTCTTAAGAACCTTTCTAACGTCTTGGTCGAGTACATACGTGCCTCTTATAATCACACCAGCACTGTGTCCAATGTCCTCGATGTCGTCTTTGGCTTCATCTAGGTCTTCTTAGAATGTTTCAATCGCCTTTCTCAAGCGTTCATATCTTTCTTGATATCTTTGACGCTCTTGATTGCCTTAACAATCGGACAAGGTTCATCATCTATTTCTTTCATCACTGCTACCTGTTCTGATGTTTTTGCCGTCGCGGTTGCAATCTCTCTCTTGGTTTGATCGACTGTGTAAACATTTGAGCGAAGTCCAGAATCTCTTCAGGCACTTTTGCGTATCATTGGGTCACATAAATCACGTCTGTAATTTTGTGCAGGCCATGTGAAAATATTCTCTCCGGGTTGTCTTCCTGGTCAAACAACATATCGTCGTACACGAGAAAATCAGTATACTCCGTGTAGAGCTCATCAATGGTTGGGGATTCATCGATAGTGAAAACGAGTTCAGTGAACGCGTACATCATAACATGCTTGATCGTTGTCGTTAAGCATCGTATGATCAAATTCGTCAACAACTGGGTTTTTCCATTATCCAGTTGGGCCAATGATCAGTGCGCGAACTGAATTTTGAAACATATCACCATGTTTGGGTGTCCGAGGCTTTACCGACTCAGAGAAGTCGACGACGGTGAAATCTTTTCTCTTTCATGATGCCATATTGAATATCAGTTGTTCGATAACTCAATCATGCCATCGTATTGTGTACGATGCCACAAACATAAAAAAAACCGCGAATCTAGGTCGACTTCAAACATGTGATGACCAGACTGCAATTCAATTGGTGCAACTTGCTTCCGATGTGGAGCAAATAATTTTACAATCGTGATAACATCCAGTGGTGCTAAAATAAACTTGGCTGTGATATAGTTACGGCGTTAACAAAGCTACTTGGGGCACCGTGGAGTACATATCTTGTGAAAAGCAGATCCTGGTTACAATTATTGCAGGTCTGGGTTATCGTAGGATATATGAATAGACTCTTATAACCAATGCCCCGAGAAGAACCTATAAACCGCGTCGATTTTACATGTTACCGACAAGATCTCGCGTGTAAAACATCAAGCGATATCAGTGTGCGTCAACGCGTCGAAGCGGATCTCATCAATGATTTGAATGCGATAAATTCTCCACTCCGATAAATGATCACCAGATGAATCATTAAAGGGATATGAAGGCCAATATTGTACTGAGTGGTTGCTAACGCGCCGTTTGGAGGCGGACAAGTTGGAGTTAAAACCTTGATATTACAAACATAGATGCGAAATTGTCCGGAGTATACTATAGTCCTCGTGGGTACTAGAAACAGCCGTTGAAAAGATAGCGATCGGGCAAAAGTCGCCTATGGGGTAGCTCGAGAGTAACTTTCTAAACAAGTGTTGTGTCAGATCTACATTGTCGCGTCAAGTCAAATTTCCTGTTGTAGTTTGATGTGAGAATATACGACTGAGTTAACGAGGCTGATCTATTGTTTCTCATGTTACATGTACGTACAAACAAATATGTACTAACCGTCGTAGATGTCGCCATGAGATACAAGGAAGCGGAGCCGCTGACTTCCAAAGATTCAACAAGCGCTGAAGACACACTGAAACGTATCTGTGCAAATTCGCACCTGAAATGATCGCGGCTTCTGCAGGTGGATACAGGTAAAGAATTTCTCTGAGCCGTTCTTGCGCTGTTGGTGAAACATCATGGGGACACGTCAGCATACATCGTGATCAGGCCATCGTGGATTGATTCAATCGTACACATGCAGAACAATTATTTTATTCGTATACCGATACGTGCAAGAAGTGTCGATGAATCGCAAATGGGTGACGCTGCTTTGGTCGGTCGTAGCAGCGTTGAAAAGTGAAACCACATGTATGATTGGGCTGAAGTCCATTGACGCGACTCGGCAGAGTACTGTCGCGTCCTACAAAGCTATTTCACAACCACCTGCGTTAGTCCCATTCGGAAACAATTTCGGCATGTAGTTGTGTGGTCCGGGGACTATAGAAGCTGGACAGTGTTGTGCTTTTAACCCATTATTGTCTGCTGATATGTGTACGATTTCGGAACCAATTGACATTCCGAGGTAACGACCATGCTACCTTTCGAGAACAAGCGGCGAAAGAATTCAAGTAGGATATTAATGCGAGAGCAATTACAAGCCAATCCCATGTATACGGATCTACCACCAAGATTTATTTTAGTATCTACACATACCCGTATGCGTAAGTGGTTGCACCATCGAAGAAAATCCATCGTTTTCGATTCATCTGTACAAACTTACCTTAGTGCAACAGTATGTACTCAGGCGATGTTTCTTTGAAAGAATCAAATTAGCCGCTTGTGCGAACTGGTACCGCTCGCGTGGACATTCCAAATACATGATGTGCTTGAGATCTTTCACCTTTGGTTACTTAATATTTCTAGCAGTTCCAACCACTATCAAGTGCATTTTAGGCCTCAGTCCCGCGTATTTCTAGATGGGTTACCAGCTCATTCATCCTTGAATTTCTCCACAGCTTTCTTGTTTGTAGTACTGAACACTGGATGGTCCTACTGGTACTCGCTGGTATCAAATTCATTAACCAGCAACGCCTCGCATGAGTCCGCATATACATCATTATGTGTAGTATGCATCAACAATGAGTTCATACCTTTATACAGCCTTTTTAAACTGTAATCTCACCGCCGCTTGATCTTGTTATAGTAGAACTCCAGCATAGACTGGTTAAGTCAGCTTCAAGTGTTTATTTTTGCTGTTGACGGCAATGAATCCAAGGTCGATGATCTTCCGGGTGTTTTAGGTCCGCAATCAGCCTGTTGGGTTTTTGTTGTTCACTGTCGCGCACAAGCTCCAAGCGGATTCGCTTCCAAAGGTTTTGCATGGTTTTCCAAAATACACGAGCTTGTTTGAGTAGCATATACAACTGCTAATTATGCTGAATAAATAAGTTTCTTGCGCAGGTTTGGTACAAGCTTCAAACATTCTGTAAATTTTCGTCTGGAAACGTAAACGATTCCACACTTATACGGGGACAGCCATTCGCGGGGCACCGACAGCACTTTTGGGGGTAATGTATAATCATTGTGGATGTTGTGCAATTTGTTCGCGTACTCTAGGGCAACTTCAAAAAGTATCCATAGTGGCAATAGCTGTCGTACCCGTGCATTTGCGAGCGCATGTTTACATCAGCGTGATCGATCAATGTTGAAGGCACCTACAGATATGGACTGCATCATCGCCCAACCATATATGTCTGTCAAGATATATAATGCTGTTTGTGAGAGCATGGCCATATCTGTCCATGAGTGGATTGTTCGGGCGGGCGTAACGGTGACTCGTCATAGAACTATCGTCAAGCACGACACATTTAATAAACACATGTTAATCAATACCAATGAATATTTCCAACTAGATCTTGGTTTTTGATAAAAATGCGTCTCAGTCCATTCCCGGTGATGATAAGTAATGCGAGGAACTGAACCTGTGATTGACATTAAGACGGTACGCAGATACAGATCATTATAGTCTCCTAGGTTTCGACAACCAAACGCGTACGAGACATTTGTTCGCGTGAGCGCAGTAGTTGGAAATACTCTCGCAGGACAATGACGAATGGAAGTCATCGATTGGCACCAGTTGAGTCTCAGCAAACCTGACCCAGTCGTTCATATACTCGTATGGGTAAAACCCTTTGCGGGTGAGCAAACCAAAATTTTCTGGTTGGGCTCCACAGTTTTGTCGAGTATATGAAACCTGTCGAGGACATCCTCACTGGTGTATTTTTCGATGATCGATGCAAACATTTTGTGGATTTCATCATTAATAACTTTAGTGTCTTCACGGTTCAAGACTGTGCGGGAGCAAATGTAAAACCTTTATTATTCGACCCCCTGGCTCGTGAAGGAATCTTGATATATAGCTTAGCTGCTATTTCACCATGTTGCTGCACAGTCTGATGCTGCTCGTCCTTGAGTCCTAATAGTACAATTATGTCGATTTTTCTTGCGTCTATCGGTATTCTTATTCTACGTTGTCGCGCGGTACATTGGAGATGATTTACAGTTGCTGTTTCAACCAGCCGTGGTTATTCTGGGGAAGTTGTCTCACAATCAATTGTGACTTATCAGTGAATCCTAATAGTGAAAGTATATCTGCCTTTCTTGGTATACTTATTAAGCCGTTCCGCGTTGATTGGTTAAGCTGAAGCACAGTCGACATACCTTACTATAAGGGGTAAACATTGTCTAGTTGATTTTTTTGCTAAGAAACTTTTTTTTAAAAAGAACAATTGTTTGGATCTTTGACAGTCTCGTCATGTTTGTTTTGCCGTGACGATCACGGTGGCAAGTCATCGCCTCCGCCGCTGATGATAATACTCGGCAATAGATTGTTTTATGTTTATCCATTAATGTCAAACTTCTTGTTCCACATGCATGTATACTCTTTGATTTGCGTTCTTTCATACTTCAATAGACCTTTCGTAAACTTATTACATTGGGCTAGCTATCTGCTTCTACCTGATTGTTTCAACATCCTTAATGTCTTCGCTGGACGTGTCGCTGTCGACGCTGTCTTAACTAGTTATTTCAGTGTCTTCACTGGGTGACTTTGTCAACGTCAGCGATTGAAATTTTTCTTGTATAATAATATGCAATGACTTTCTGGCATTTTATTATACTCTTAGCAAAATTTCGGCGTAAGCTTTACAACTCAATCCCTAACCCGGTTAATTTATCAAGATGCTCCTGTTTGCCTTTGAAAAATTATATAACATACTTTGGGCCTTTTTGGCAAAAAACATGACGCATTCAAGTTAAACACGTATTGAATCTTTTTGGCGTTGCAACACAATAATGGCCTGATAATTTAATTCCTGCATTTGCCGCAGACGTGAATTCTTCCATAATTCTGTATGTATCAAACTCTTTGGTTTCAATTGATATTTTACAATATCCCGCTGATATTCTCTAATTACGTATACGTTGCCTTTTCATATCGATCTGTTTGCGAGCTCACAGCACCGCAGCTCCTAATCCATGACAAGCTTTCACAGATCATCACGTGTGCAAATTCCTGAGTGGGGAATAATCAAGGGGAATTCAAAAGGGGTTTCGGTACATTGGTCCGAAAATATGGGCGTATTGTCTAAATCCCCATTATTAGACTAAACCACACCGAAAGTGGAGTTCTGCGGAGGGTTCCTGCTTCAGATCAGAGTTGACAAGGAATTTTGTGTACCTAATGTGAATGTTTCGTTTATCCGAAAGTGGTTTATTTTGTTTTTGGCGATTTCAAAATGCCGAGTTTGGTTCACCGAATGTTGTACGAACAAAGTGCTTGCAGTGAGAAACCAGATTACCTCAAGTTCTCTGGCTGTGGATTTTTAACCACGATGAGAGTAATTATATAGAAAACTGTCGTTGTTTTAACACAATACGAGTTTTGTTAGGACGCTGTTAAATTTACCGGAGTAACCTTCAGCTGTGGGAGTATATGAAATAAAAATTGTTTAATGTGATAAAATTGTTTCATATCTTGGACTATCATATAGAATCTAGTCCCTTCTTGTTAGTTATCTTTTATTACTAACAGAGAAATTGAATTCAATTATACGTTACATGCATTAAAGGATGATTAATGTTCAAGTTTTTATAATTCACTGAGATTATTCTTGTCATACACCAATTTATGTACGAAGGTGTTTATTACTATAATAACCATGTACGGTAGTTGTGTTGAAATCATTGAATGTGTAAGAAAGCCAGTTCGTATGCGCGCTTGCGTAACGTATATGATTACATTCATACTTGACCGTATCTCGTATATTACATGAGTCAGACATTATATCTTTAGCTGTTTATTAATGGGAAGTCGTAGGTTTCTGTGTGGTTGTCGTACAAGCCTATGCTGGTGTCGATGGTGACGTTGACTCGGAGGACGGTATTGCTTTAATCCCAGTGAGGGACCTAAGTTTCGCGACCAATAGCGAGACTTTCGAGGGA
Organism: Megalonaias nervosa; assembly: GCA_016617855.1. NCBI lineage: Eukaryota > Metazoa > Mollusca > Bivalvia > Unionida > Unionidae > Megalonaias > Megalonaias nervosa. The sequence continues at coordinate 4,767 of JAECUM010044334.1, read as the reverse complement.
TCCTTCGGCATACAGGGAGGGGCTGTCCATCAGTGGTTGCTCGTTGAACATTCGATAAGAGCTGTTGAACCGGAAATGCTTCATGATCGTCAACTGGACGCCACGAGTTACATATGTTCCAGTGTTGAATCAACAATTAAATATCACTATACGAATAAAATCAAGTATTAAATACTGTTATATGAGCAAAAATCAATAATACATATATCCTGCTTGTGTATGAAATATTTATATATTTTTACAACTTCTATACTTTAATCACACTTGGGGACAGACCTGTACCTTGTTCATTGTTGTATATAAACCCTATACTTTGATACCCATGGTGATATAATCTTACATTTTGTTTTATTTGTGTTGAAATATTAAACATTTATCATCCATGGTGATAGATCCATATGCCAATCATATCTGTTTATAACAAGTCAATGTATTCAAAACAAGCTTGGAATCTGTATGACTCTCTCTCCCAATATCCATGTTAATTCATACGGGATGTGGGTACTTCCGTTCCAGGGAATTGTCCTTTCCAATTATTGTGCATTGTGCATTGGATGCCAGAGGTTTGACTTCAGAGCAGTACCGATGTAGTAGGTCACTAACCCACATCATTTGCTTCTGTGGAGTCTAAAAGAAAGGGGAAGGGTGGACGTCTTCCCCAAGTAGTTCGAGAAAGGTAAGAAGCGTTTACGTCTTGCTGCCAAGGCTGCTGCTAGGGTTCGTCCCAAAATTCTGATTAAGATGTTCAGGGATGTTAGTCCCCCAAGTCTCCTCGTCAGCAGGGAGGAACTGGGTCCTAAATTACTGTCTAACAAGAACGGGAGCTGGACTGGGATATATTCCTCGTCTAGTCCGACTCCAGCAAGTTCATCGAAGAACATGCTGAGATGGCGCCTCCTCCACATGTTGCAAAATGCACTCTTCCCACCTCTCTCCTTGCATGGATTCACTGTGAGGTCAGATCGTCAGTCTGAGTTCATAATGATTACGCAAGTACTCGACAAAGTCTTGATTGCCAATGCTCAGCTCATCTACATAGCCCCTCTGTGGGCTAAACGATTCTGGTTCAGCGGAAGTTCTCGACCTGTTGATAGAAATGGTGCGATGTATGCGACACATCCCTCTTTTCAAAGCATGGTTTCTTAAGCAAGTTATGAATTACGAGCAGAATGTAACAATACATGTAAATTCAGCGCCTCATCTCAATCATGGCAGGCTTATGACATTGTATGCATATACTGAGGTTTGAGAAGTTTTCTTTTTACTGACGCTTTTCGAGATGGGAAAAAGTCTTCTTTGCATATGTGACAAGAAAGAGAGAGAGAGAGAGAGAGAGAGAGAGAGAGAGAGAGAGAGAGAGAGAGAGAGAGAGAGAGAGAGAGAGAGAGAGAGAGAATGGTATTCCTACTGTAAAAAATATCACGACACTTACGTTTGCTTTTACGTTATATTTTCCTTAAGAAAGATTCAAAGAAACACACATTCCACTTAGATAATCACATCCACAGGAAAAAATATACCATTATTAAATATCACAAGAGTGAACTGAAGATGTAGGCAACTAAAAATTCCTCCTTTTTTGATAACGTGGAAGTAAAGTTCTCACAGAACAGTTCATCCAAATATGCTGTGATGTATTTGACCATAAAAATTGACATAATTTCCGTGGGATGGCCCAGGGTACGATTGTTCTTGCGTTAGTTTTACAAATTTTTTGTTGTTTATTTTTTTCTTCAATTTTGTGAATCTGGGGTTTGTATGAAGTAAAGAAGCTAAAGTTCAGTGAACCTTAAGGATAATGACCCAAGCTGTTTGTCTATTCATGCATGTAATTACATCAGGAGAAATATGACCTATAAAACACAAAGATATAAGGCAAGCATGATTAGAATCAACACAATAACAGCTAACTGCAGTAACAAACGGTGTGTTTTCCTTCACGTCCGCGTCACTTAGAGTTTCAATCCTTTTTCAAGACAAACTTGGTATTCTTTTGTAGGGCTAGAAATAAGAAAACTGAACAAACGTAAGCACTTTGCAAATTTTGGCAGAGTTAAGAAGTCTGAAACAAATGTATCAAATTTCTTTATTATGACCCAAGAGAAAAAGACATTCCCGAGCCAAACAGCTCAACCCGGTTACTTCAACTGAGATACCACCCCTAGTGATTTCTACCAAATCATTGACAGGAGCAAGTCCAGAAGTAGGCCTTGGCCGTGGCAAAGGCTTAAGGCAGTTAAAGCGGATTGCTTCTCGTTCCTGAGTTTGTTTTTTAAAAAAAGACAATCACCTAAAGACTCTTTTCGAAAGAAGTGAGTGACCCTGAAATTATGTTCAGTTCTGTTTGACCTGATAAACAACCAGTAGTTGAAACACTGTATCTAGTTTGTGACCTTGATTCAGAAATCAGACAGAGTTCTAGTAAACAACTTTTTAAATTTTAAAATAAAATCTATTCTAAGTGTAAGATTCATTCAGTGGAATCAAGGCCATACCTAGAGTACGTGATAATTAGCATGTAAAAATATTCTACGTTGTTCTAGAAGGTGACCACGTGACCCTCAAACAGGAATCTGTTTTGCGTCTTAACTTACTGTATAACCGTTTTCTTGAGAAGAACTAGCCAGATGGGCTTTAATTCATCGACACTTAAAGGTGTCTTGTTGTGACTAGTTTGAGTTTAATTTTTATTAAATGGAATTATTGATTCTTTCCCTGGAAAATACTAGTGCTCATGCAGAAATTCTTGGACAAGGAAATTTATCGAAATTTATTCAGAATTCCAAACTGGAATATTAATTTCTTTGATTCAACAAGGAACTGTTGACACGGCAACACTTTGAAGGTTATCGAAGACGTCATCGCCTTCCATCTTGATTTTCATCGGGATTCGAACTGTGATTCATTTAGGACTTTTCATTGATCGCACTTCTATTTTTTAATTCTTGGATTACGTTTTGGATTTTATTCGTAAACCGTTAGTCCTTTTTCTGAATTTTACCTTGTTTTTTTCTAGGGAAATAAATTATTTGTTAAATTTGACAAGGCTTGTTGTCTTCACTCTTTTCTTGTTACTTTTGTGCGAACCTAGACACGTAACAACCTGTATTATATAATGTAGATCATTGTCCTCCATTGGCTCAATAATCACAGTCACTTTAATGATCAAAGATGATATTTTCACTTTTCGTAATGAACGATATGCATTTGAAACATTACATACGGGCGGCCGATAGGCCTTGTTTCGGAACAAATTAGTGGCGTAACCTTCTTTTAGTGTTTATTTAAGACGATAATTTACGTTGATTCCAATAGTCCTAAACTCGTGGATATGAATTAAAGAGACCGCAACTAATTGCACCTGTAATTAGTGGTCCAATTAAGGACTAGAAATATAACATTTTGTGCACATGAAATATATATGTTCCAGACAAGGATATGAATCAAGTATAATCAGAATTTTATTATATGAGAAACCATCATGGTGCAATAGAAAGGGAAGGTACATAAAAATGAGAGAGAGAGAGAGAGAGAGAGAGAGAGAGAGAGAGAGAGAGAGAGGGAGAGAGAGAGAGAGAACATGGATTATCGAGGTAATGGGATACGTCACCCCAACCTTTATTCTGACACTTGGTACTTTATCTTTATTCGTATGGAATTTTATTCCATCGGCCAGTTTCAGCATGTAACTTATAGATTTACGTCCTAAATTTCAACATACCTTTTCTTTTAAATTTTTTTTAATTTAACTAATTTAGTCGATATTTTTCTAAAACAAATTACTAGTATTATTTGTGTTGATATAAGAGGACGATTTTGATCTTATTCCGTGTACCTACACATATCACAGCTTTATGAGAAAATCGATTGTACCTTTACAAATTAGCACTTTTTTTATTACAATCGAAAGAACTTTAATAAACTTATTATCATATACAATAACTATTTATTTGTTAAGTATAAACAGTAAACATTGAATATTGTTTGCCATAAATAAACCAAGTGTAATTGTATAAGATACATACATAAGCATTAGACATTGGACAGGGATTTTGTGAACATTTCTTATTAACGAGTGAATTAGTAGTCGGTTATATCCAACGGTAACTTACAGAATAACACAATCACCGTTTTGCAATAAGTCACAAACATAAAACAATCCAATAATAAAGCTGATTCTAACAAAAACAAACAATGAAAATCATCAACTTAACGAATAAAAACCAAATAACATTAAAACCAACAAATGATACAATTATTAGTATTTGTTTAATTTAGTATTGTTAACATTATAAAAGAAAGGGACAAATGGACATGAAAAATGTTTTATCTTCTTTTATCCACATTTGCACTATATACATGTCCCTATTTTAACAGGAAAAATTACTCATTCATATTCTCTTTTGTATACATGACAACTTGATGAATCCAAGTGTCATGGACCTGATAAATGCCAGGAGGCCTTTGATAAGTTAAAGACCATAATTAAGAGTGCACCAGTTCGTCCAGATACATATTTCAGTTAATCATTTAAAATGTGTATCGATGCAAGTGATATAAGGGTTCTTGGAGTATTGATTCAAGAACACAAAACGGTTTGGATCATCCAGTTGCTTTATTTCTGACAACGTAAACAAACACCAGAGAAACAATTCCACAATTGGGAAGGAATGTTTGGCTTTGATATTGGCTTTGAAAAACGTTGAAACATATATTAGTTCAGCTCCTTCTCCGATTATAGTCAGTGATTACACCCCCTTACCTTCA
>JAECUM010044333.1:0-21190 GCA_016617855.1 Megalonaias nervosa | reverse complement strand
TATATATATATATATATATATATATATATATATATATATGTATGTATATATATATATATATATATGTATGTATGTATGTATGCATGACTGCATGTATGTATGTATGTATGTATGTATGTATGTACCTATGTACTGTACTATCATTCTGCATATATTTATGCAGGAATGTACCTATGCATAGATGTGTGGAAAGACTGATGACTTAAACAATAGGTACAAATATAAGAATATGACAATACTGAATATAATATATGCATACAACGGTTCTCTCTCTCTCTCTCTCTCTCTCTCTCTCTCTCTCTCTCTCGTGCTCTTCCCCTAATAACTTCCTTCTCTATCTCCTACAAACAGTTTCTGACATGTAAACACATGATTCTTTAAGCTGGAATGTTGCACCACAGTTGTTAATATTTCAGATTCAGTCTGTCTCATCCTGTACGAAATAAGTCAACTGACTAAGGCACGGATTTGTCACTGATTCTGGTTATCAAAAGCAGTTTTTTTTTAAATCCCACTCTTAGATGACAACCTTTGAAAAATCCACACGGAAATAAGAATAATGCGAGGCAAAGAGGTGGGTTATTGACATAAATATTAAAATTAGCCCGTACAGGTTTTTAAAGGCCATACAGGTTTTAAAACCAGTGCCTTTAGATGTACAAAAATAATGACGGGGATTCTGTTGGGAAACGGATTCTCTGTGAACAAAGATTCCTTGCAGGCACGGATTCTTTGTCCATGAGATTGCATTGCAGATACGGGTTCTAAGTGAGGGTACGGGTTTGTTTTAGTTGACGTAATGGACTTTCTGTAGCATTAGCGATTTTCTGGACAAATTGCCAACATGACAATCAAAGTTAACAATATTATAAAACATATTTTAATTTTAACTGATATTTTCAGCTGTATTCAACTTTCACGCCAGTGATCCACGTTGTCCCTCCTTAAATTCTGGAACGAAAGCAGTTTAGAATTGTATAACGTCCAAATCTCGTCTAATTCTTTTTCATTTAACATGCTAGTGTAGATTTGGTATTGGTTCAGATCTGTATGGCAAATATCGCAAAATGCAAGTCTCCGCGTTCGGTTTTCATACAAATTGACCAATTACATTCCCGTTGACTTCATTCAAAACCATTCTCATTTCCGCACACATTTTTAAACCGTTAGTCGTGTCAACGTCCCGCCCAAAATTCTAAATGCCATCCTTGGCAAGCATTCTCATTCCCATCAGTTTCCTCATTTACTACGGGATGAATTGTTAGCGGGAAGTCCATGGTTCTCAACCTTGGCACCGTAAATGTGTCTAGTGTAATTTTGAAAGGAAAAATTGAAACGTAAGATAAGTCTTTGTTTTTTAAGGAGGCAGTCTTTGGATTTTCATGTCCGTATCGACTGTGATTTCCGAATGATTTATGCTTTACTGTTATGAGTAGTTTTATATATAATCAGATCATTTAACTATAATAAGCATGTTATACATTAAACACACAAAATTTGGTTTCACTTCCAAAACGTTACGCAGTAAAGAGAGTTATCAGATTATGCTCAGTTCCGACGTATCTCGAAATGCATTGAGCTATATTTGCCAGAACGTTAGTGCACTTAACCTGCTGCATATCATGCATAGCTGAATAATGTTTTTATCTCATTTTGTACTAGCTTGGGCATGGATACCTTATTCCCTATGCGATATATGTATGTTTGCCCTTGCGTGATATATTGCTGGAATAATCATACTCTGTTTGGGGTCCTAGGTGATCAAGTGTTCTAAGGTTCTCGCCTTTATAAATCACTGACGTCTCACATGTTTTCGGGGGTTCACGTCTCGAAGCGGCCAATATAGGTATGTGAAAAAGCTCGTCAGTAGCTTCCTCTGGGTCAGTGGGGGGCTCTCCACGGGGTCGTTCTCCACATCCTCCAGTTTACTGGCCATCATATATAGCATACAGTGTGCTGAAAAATGGCGTTAAACCCACAAAAACAAACCACGTTTTAAGCTAGTGCAGTTAGCTATGTCATTGAATCAAGGCAAAAAGTGTATACTATCTTTCTGGAGCACATGCCAGGTAAACATTCGTTTTACGTAGGATGAAGGAAAATTGGTAAATTGATCTCTGTCAAACTTATTAACTTAAGGCTATCGCGTAACTTTCTCAGCTATTGTTGTTTAATAACAAAAGCCGTGGGTATAATTGTGAATTAGGTGATTCGATATTGCCTTGTTCTTCCAACTGATGTGAGGCACGCACCCCCCCCCCAAACCTCACCGTAACTATTGATTAAATGCCAACTGGTGACTAAGAGGCAGATATAACCGCCCATTGCATTAGATATGTTTGGGCTCAAGCAAGGAGAATATCTCGAGAACGACCCTGGTGACAACTATTTTTATTGCATCAAACTGTTAAGTATACAATTGGTATTAAATTATCGCAGGAAAAAAACTTGTAGTTTCACGTTGTGATTCACTATGAACATGACATTTCGATATGATAAATGCATGTGTAAAGTTGAGGCTAGGTTGAAGAACTTCCTTTTAATTACCGGGGAAAATTAATTATATTTTTATGTTTTGATTTATTATAGCTATCCAAGACAACAGATCTTTCTGAACTAACCGGAGTATTTCTCATAATGAATCAATAAATTGTACATAAGATGTTGCACCTTGCACCCTTAGCTGTAAATGATCTTATTATTGGTGATGTCAACCACATCTGATATTATGTTTGCTTGTTAGTTGAATATGGGTAAGTACTTATTTGTATTTAGCCTCAGTATACTACCTTCTATTGTCTTTTTTCATCGATGAATGTGGTTGAAATGCTTTCATTAGTTCAGAAAGTTTCTTGACGTTAACAATACAGCATGTCCTCTGAAAATGTTTTGTACTCTCTGAGTATTGAAAGCATATCAGTGTCACATTTTTTTCTGTCTTTTTCAGGTCTCATTTTTTTATGGTAAACTATTGGGATTAAAATCGGTCATACTGTTAGAAGTAATAGCTTGAACCTCTTCAAGAAACTCATTCTTATCCAAGAGCAGAAGTGTTGTGTTTTGTGGTATGTAATTATTAGAAGCCAATCAGATGACATGCTTCCTTTTTTTAACTGAATTTCCTACTGCTAAGGCTAATATATATCCTGTAACTTATGTTACTCTTTGCTACCACTTTGCCACTCCCAGCAGTTGTTCAAGTCGTTGTGAGTTAAAAGGCATAGGATACACAATGTTCTGTTAAATTATATAGCCGATGACGTTATACACTAGTTTAGTTCGACCTACAAATGAATGAGTCATATAACCGTCTCTTTTAATGTAAATTGGCATAAATTCTTTATCGGATGTTTTATTATTTTGGTAGTAACTAGTAGAACAATTAATAATTTAGTAACTAGTCGAAAAATCAATCATTTAGTAACCAGGCGAAAAATCAATCACTTTGTAACTAGTCGAAAAATCAATTATTTTCAAGCTTCTACTCAAGAAGAAATATTTATGTAACGTTTGTAATTTCAACGCTTTTTGTGTTTATTGTTCGCCTGTGTCTGTTTTGTGTTTGCCTTTGAAAAAGAGTCGACAGTGTACATGCTAGTTAGAAACTAGTTCTGCTCTGTTCGTTGTCGTGTTAGTGACCATATATAGTTGGGTATATTTAATGTGTCAGTCAGTTGGCTTTACAAGTACCGTAGACGACATCAATGTTCCAAAATAATCAGATGTTTATTCATTAAACATTGAACACTCTTAGTAACTTAGACAGTGGTGATTACTGCTCCCCACTATGCTACTGCTATCAGCATTACCCTTGAACAATGAAATGGTACAAACTTCTTCATTATGCTAAGCTAAAGTCACACATTATTGACCTACCTGTGGTGTAGATTGTTATTAAATTTGTACAATTTATGGAGTATTTTCCTACAAATAATTAGGAAGAGAAAAGAGTAGTTTTACCATTCATTACAACTAACATTCTATCTAGCATTACTTTCCACTTTTGCAACTCCAAACTCCCTTTCTGGCATTCAAGCAACATGGGAAGGAATGTATGCAATGTAGTGACCCTATCATGGTGAACAATACGCTTCTGAGGGTACACACAATTTTAAATCTTGGAACAAATGCATGCAGTCACTACGCATAATCTACATAAATGCAACGCTGTAGCTGCAAAGTTGATACTTATCTAAAATGCTAATATCTTTACTTTTGCAAGCACTATACTTACCTTTTTACTATTTTACTAGATGGCGTCTAAATATGTGATATGTACAAAATTCGTGTAGACTCTATTTTGAACAAAATAAATTAGTTAGCAGGGAATAAGTTTATAACATGGCTACTGTTAAATTTTTTAAACTCATGCGTATCATAACATGTGACATGTTCAGTTATTATATATATATATATATATATATATATATATATATATATATATATATATATATATATATATGATTGTGTATATGTGCACTTGTGTGTGTGTCTCTGTGTGTGTGGATTATTCAGTTAGGGCTTTTATAGTTCCTGAAATTGATCTTAGGCTAGTACTCCACCTATAGCTCCTTCATATTGTATAGATTGTGGAATAACAGTACTCAGCCCCGAAGTACACCTAGCCAACCATAACATAATCAGAAATGGTTTAAAAGCCAACGTAGTATCTCGCAAACAGTCTGAATGGCAAATATGATCAAATAGGGAAAGAGCTTGCATTGTACTGTGAGATTGTTTGTGACCTTCAGATGTGACAAATGCATGTGTGCTGGTGCTCATCAACATCTTTTTCAGATCAACCTCCAATGATTTTTCATTTAAAATGAACTATTTTTAGATGGTATGGTGTACTGACCAATTGTTTAATTGACACTATATTTCTTTCATAATTGCAAATTCTAATCGTTTTCCTATGTCAGCAAGGATCTCTGCGGAAACCTACTCTAGTGAATATCTCTAGACGAGGGTATGCAACCCTACCTGTTCCAATGTTTTTAAGTGATGTTCTTTCAGGGATGCGCGTTGCATAATCTGTGACAGTCAATATGTATTGGTGGATTGGACAGCACTATTTGCAGCAACCGTTTGGAAAGAAGTGTTTATCATTGGCTTCTTTACGTGTGGCACCTTCGTCCCCCTACCTAGAGAATTTACGATGCTAATTAACATCACTATCCACCTTAGACCAATGGAACTTCGTAAAATCTTCTCTAAAGCTTATTTCATGGAAGGATGACCATAATATATATCCTGATCTATTTTCAGCATATCAGTCCTCAAAGACTTTTGATAATATCACTTAAGAACAGTTCAGCAACACTTGCCCGCTGAACCCAACTCTTTGACGATGTTAACTGAAGTGTCGTGTTGTTGCTCTATCCTAATGTGATTATCCTTAAAATCTCTGACAAGCTCAGTTTGGAAACGAGATTCCTAGTTCTTGTGAGTAGTCGTTTGCATAGCTTGGCCAAGTTTCTCATTGTTAAGTCCGATGTATCCATATCTTTATGCCAATCGGCACTAAGGTCGCTCTGGCTACTGGTGCCGTTAATAACTTTCCATACCAAATCATAAACAGTGGTCTCCTTGTAGAGGTCGTCCATCAAACCAGCTTATAATGGTGCATCTACATGTATGCCGGCTACGACAGCCTTCCTAGCCTTTCCGTTGATAAGTACTCGCACATAGAATTGAACACTACCTTGCAACTGACCCTTTACAGCAAGTACTTTTCAAACCACAGCACAACTGCAACAACTGTCTCGTAAGACCTTGACATTCTTGTTGCTAAGAAAACGAAATGTGATCGGCATACCAACAAAAACTATTTGTGGTGTGCCAATGCTTGTCAACCAGTACTCATAATAGGGTATTTCATGACTACAGTGAACTTATGAAGTGGAATCAGTTACAAAATTGTCCTCTAAATAATCAATTGTGACATTTTCAGGTACAAAGATCTTAAAGAAGTTTCAGTCGAACCATCCTTGTCTAAACCAACTTATTCGGTATTTGGATCACAAATTAGGATAAAAGTGTATCCTATGATCCGGATTATTGACTGGGTTGACCCAGACATTGGCTTGGCATCTTTTGTTTGCGTTCTGTTCCAAATATTGATGTAAATATGATCGTCGTGGTTACCAGTTATTCTTGAGGTAACAGCTACTAGACAGGAAATAGCATCATAGCTTGGTAGGAGTTAGAAATTATAGCCCATTTTCCCTTGAAATGAATTGTTAAAGTCTACAAGTTATCGTCTCTTTATTTTGCCATAAACAATTTTCATAGTTTATATTTCATTACTCTTTATCTGTATGGTGTAATAATTTCTCAAATTTCATATCCGTTATTCTACATCAACAGGATTTACTCTCCTTTGACATTTACTTTATAACAATGGTACAAACAAATTAGTTTAAATTAAAATCAGGTTATCAGTGTATATGAAAAGTGAAAGTACGCTTCTGTGTTCATCATATAAACTATAGTATTAAAATTATGCCAGCAGAGTTTCTGTTCTGTTCTAAACTTCATAGAATTACTCACTCGCTGTTCACTTGATTTAACTATAATCATGGCAAACGCTAAGTGTTAACAGCACATAAATCCATCAATCTTCGCGTGATATCAATCGATGTAATAATGGAAAAATGAAGCATGTAATTAAGATACACAGGTTCATATTATCCCTCTCTGATGTCAGAAAATAGAATGCATCACATACATTATTGATATCATGAAGGTACATACAAGCAGCAACACAGAGGTGCAGTAAAGTGGCTCTCAGATTGTAATATAAGTGGCTGATACAATAAATAATATATAAAAAATATTTGAAATTAACTTAGGAATATAATAATTATTTAATTATCTTGACAACTCATCTTCATTGGGATTTAATACTGAAGTAAAATGAACCGAGTAACAATTTTCTTTTGTTCCTGGGTGATACGTGTCATTTCCTAATTGCTTATGCCTCAAAAGTATAGCAAATGGCTATTATTCCCTACAAACTTTGCTTTCTGACCACGACAGTGATATTTTGAAATTTACCTATTTTCCAGAATATTCCAGATAGATCCAGTGCTGAGTAAATTTGGGGCAACTTCTAGAACTTTCTAGAACTTTCCAGTAATATAAATAGTAGTATAAATACAGGTCCTTAAACCCACCAGTTCAGTTTAGTTCCAGCTGTCTAAGTGGATACATATCTGCATTTTTCTGAGATGGCATCAAGTGGCTACATCCGGCAGACGCATTTTGCTATGTCTGTGGCCAATTTCTCAAGGCAAGAGCCAACAAGTACTCAGTGGAAGCATCTGCTACGATGTGTGAGGCCTACAATGCATTTTTAGGCATTTTAATTTTAAAATGTTTTACAATTTTCAATGTTATTGAAAAAATATATCATATATGAAAAATGTTGCAAGAATCTCTTACACATTAGTCATTGGTGAAATAAATGTATTTTTGTAGGATGGTACAGAGGGGAAAAGAGAGCCATGAAGTTCGCTATTCCAAGAATTTGGCGGGAAACCACTGACCACTCAATCAACTGTTAAACGTCGGACTGGTAAGAATGCACCTGCTATCACGTATCCGGACCTTCCTTCATCCATCGCCCCGGTGCCACTCTGCCCTGAGCTCCCCGTACCCACTCCTTCGGAGGGAGAACAGCCATCTTTAGAAGAGAGCAGTAAGTCAGAGAGTGAGGAAGACGTTGTAGATCCAGATGACAGTTTCAGAGGTGGAGCTGAGGAGAGAAACCCATACTACCCCAACCAAAAAGACCTCAACGACTTGATCATAGATCTTGGTCTCACCAAGTCCAATGCCGAAATTTTGAGGTCCAGGCTCAAGCAGTGGAACTTGTTGGATGAAAGTGTGCATGTCGCAGATCAGAGGAAGCGTCATCAGGCTTTTACCAGCTTCTTCACCCGTCAAGATGGGCTCTGCTTCTGCCACAATGTGATCTGTCTGTTCGAGGCAATCGGAAACTCCTGTAACCAGAATGATTGGCTCCTCTTCTTTGACGGCTTGTCCAGGAGCCTGAAAGCCGTGCTGCTCCATAATGGGAACAAGTACCCGTCTCTTCTCCTGGCTGACTCAGTGCACCTCAAAGAGGATTACAACAGCATCAAGACCTTGCTGGACGCTTTGAAGTATGATGAGTACGGCTTGGTGGTCATCGGAGACTTCAAAATGGTGGCATTCTTGATGGGTCTCCAAGGTGGTTTTACCAAGTTTCCCTGCTATCGTTGCCATTGGGACAGCAGGTTCACCAAGGCGCACTACCACAGGCGGGGCTGGCCACAGCAGACCGAGTTCTCTGTGGAGAGGAACAACGTCAAGTGGGAGCCACTGGTGGACCCCCGGAAGATGCTGATGCCACCACTGCACATCAAACTGGGCCTTATGAAACAATTTGTCAGAGCTCTAGATAAGGAGTCAGCATCCTTCAAATACCTTCAAGACTTCTTCCCTAAGCTGTCTGAATCAAAAGTCAAAGCCGGTGTCTTCTTCGGAACACAGATAAAGAAGATCCTGGAGTGCAATAAATTCCCTAAGAAGCTCACTAATAAGGAGAAAGCGGCTTGCAACAGCTTTGTCGTAGTGGTTCGGGGCTTCCTGGGCAATCACAAGGCCGAAAACTATGTGGAGCTGGTTGAGACTGGTGAAGAACTACGGCACAATGGGCTGCAGGATGTCCTCAAAGTCCATATCCTTGATGCTCATCTTGATAAATTCAAGCAGAACAAGGAAGCGTACTCGGAGGAGCAAGGCAAGCGCTTCCACCAGGATATACTGGACTTTGAACGCCGAAACCAAGGACAATATAACGAGAATATGAAGGGAAACTACTTTTGGGGAGTGATTCGGGAAAGTGATTTACAGTATAATCGTAAATCTCGATAAATTACTTCTAAATCTTTTTGTGGTCTTTTTTGTATTACTTTAGTATAAATCCATGTTAATTTTGATTCTTATGTTGTTTTTCTCTGATTTTATGTGAACGAAAAGACGCAAATTCGCCCGTTTTCTCATTGGAAATAGGTAAATTTCAAAATATCACTGTCCTGGTCACAAAAGCAAAGTTTGTTGGGAATAATAGCCATTTTCTATACTTTTTGGGCATAAGCAATTAGAAAATAACACTTACTACCCAGGAACAAAAATTGTGATACATAGTGATATGTATTTCTTAACTGAATGTTTTTCAACTTGTTTCATTTCATTCACACAAATTGCAATTAAAATCTTGAATTCATCTCTTTATTCCAACACTACACTTTAACTAATTGTCAGTTTAGCTTGTCAAGAGCCGTTCTCCTTTTCATTGTCAACTACAGTGCAATAACTGGTAGAAAATACAATTCTGCGTGTAATTATAGTCTGAAAATTAACGTTAAAACAGATATGTCGTTTGTGGATAAGGAACGCAGACAAAAGCATCAGTTGTGATTTGGTGTATGTGAATCTTCTATTATCACGACTTTGCTAAAAGGGTAATAAAACGTTAAGCTTAATTAATACTTCAAAAACAGCGTCATATAAGAGAGTTTTATCTATGCATATACAAGTCACATACAAGTATCATCTTGAACCTAGATGACATGATTATTCTGGTTACTGAGTCATTTGTGCTTATGGAAAGGCTGTGAGGCAAAATGATTATCATTCTCTTTGCAAACTATAGAAAACTCGTTATCATTTGAGAGCGATGTTAACATTAATGTTATTCCAAAACATGGATTATGATTTATCTCCCGAACACAAGAGAGTGAATACGGTTTTAAAAAAAAGCATTTAAAGCCAGCGGCGCAATTCAAAGCACCACGTGCTACGGTAGTTCTCTTCTATTCTTTAGGTAAATAATGATTATTCTATAACGTCATTCTGAAGGATATGATGTGTAACAATGTTCTGTGGTCAGACATTTTTTATTGGAAAATATTGATTTGCGATTGAGATTTATTCTTACTTTTGTTTCTCTTTGATGTTGCGTGATTACATGTTTTGGAAAAGAGCTATCCTCTTACTATCGTCAATAATAGTAAATCATATACTAAACAGATGAATAAAATTGGTTTGAAAAAAGTATACTAGACACTTGGACAGTTGGAGCTTATAATTTCCTGTACCATATATCTGACTTTGACCGTCCGAGAAAACACATGGCATCAAGATTTCCAATCTAAACCTGCTCGTTTTGGGGTACATTATACTTAAAATTCCTAACGTTAGAGCTCTCGAACCAATTTGTGTCTTGAAGACAATATATTTCTATCCAGCTTAATATTTGTAAAAGTAATTAAACCGATTAGGATGGCATGAATTGTTTAATATCCATCTCTTTCTATATATCATTTTAATAGCATAAGGTTAGTTTAGTTAATTTGAAAAGTGTGCAATGCTTTTCATTGTAAATAGGCACAAATTTGTATTTTTCACAGCGCATCATTGGCATACAGCAGTTTTTATTCACAAGCTGCAAATAAAGTTCATTAGTAATTGTTTTGTGTTGATTGGTGTTCTTTCGCACTCTTGCTCTCTCTATGTCTCTCTACCTCTCTCAGCGTATTAAGTATAATTTCTGATTCATTTCAAAGTTTCAATGGCGAGACAGTTTGCAGTGGTATTGATGATCCTATATGAGAAGGTTATGATGACTGGGAGTAAGTACATCTTGCAAATATTCGAAATAATCACACTTATTTGAATGTATCCAATATAAGTAAAACCTAAATTAAAACTTAGAAATGTCCAAGTCGCTAATATGAAAATCAGTGGTGCCAACGTAAGCTATCCGTGTACATGATCATCATGTCTGTGATGTTTTCATTAGATAGAATGTAGGTATGCATGTAGGTAAATGGTTAGGATGGTAAATAAAGTGATATAGTTATCCATTTCATTTAATAATAGTATGCTACACATAACAACCACTAGCACATGTCGTAGGTAAATAGTGTGTTCTCAAAAGCTGGTTAACTGACAAGAAACTTTGCATTTTTGTATATCCTTTCTTGTGCGATAACTATATGCGCACAATCCTACAGCATGTATAATCGGCTACAGGTACCGTAATTGGCAAACATAATGTCGCCACTCGGCTCTAATCGGGCTAGACTTTGATATTGTCATTATCAAATAAAAGCGCATAAAACTTTAATCCCACTTGAACTCACCAATTATCTCTCGTATGATACGTATATAAAATATTCATTTTCACTAGCAAACTGAACGAACATTTTATTTAAAAACGTATGACTCATATTTCACCTTTTGCAAACATTTGTTGTCAGAAATGCAAAAATGTACATTTTACATGCAACTTTCCATTTAACAATTAGTAAACTCCACTGAGGTGAGAAGTCAAGGTGAAGGTTATTTATTTATATCAGTCGTGTCGAATTATACTTTTTTAACATTTGAAAGTTATAACATGCCCAACATACTTAAGAGCATACAGTCCTACATCTACCCACATACTTTCAGGCGTTTGTGATGCATCACTACTCCAAACAGGAACAGAGTTAAGGATGCCTCGCAATCCATTGCATTACAAAGATATCCGCAGCAATTCAAAGGGCTATGAGATGACGATTGTGAAAATAGTTTGATAAGAACTCATTTCGTATAACCCATTTTCACACAGATGAGTAAGTTATACTTGCATATATCTTAGGTTTAGGATGTAATACGGTTGAAGTAAGTCGTCTTATTTTGTTAACGGATTAAATACAATTATAACTTGCAAGCATAAAGTACCCCACTCAAGATAGTTCAGATTTTGATGTTATAACAAATATGAGATCAGTATCACCTTGTAAAGAAAAAGTTATTAATATTTTTCTTGTTTTGAAAAATCAGCCGAAAACTGAAAATGGCCAAGAGAGTACGGAACATTGTTATTACAGAGGGTAAGGAGCACTGGTCATTGTTATTATAGAGTGTACTTATTGGCAAATCTCATGTTTATGCTTCACTGTCAGTAGAAGCAAGTGCTGATTTTGAATTGGTCAAGGAATGTATTTAGAAGGATTACAAGTTTGTACCTGAGGCATATCGAGAGAAGCTTCAGAACTGCAAAAAGAGAAAACAGCCAAACCAAGTTTACGAGGGAAATAAATTCAACTTGACAAATGGTGTGCATCTAAAACGATTCATAAAGATTATGACAAACTTAATAACTCAAGTTAATCTAGGAGTTCAAGAACTGCGTCCATAGTGAGGTCAAAATTGACCTTGATGAACACAAGCTAGATGCTTCAGAAAACGTTGCTCATACAGCTAACAGATCGTCCATATCTCACAAAATTTCATTTATCAATACGTTTTCCTCTCAGCAGACTTACAACAGGAGCACAATAAATGAGAACGACTCCACAAATCGTAATGAAACTTATTGCTTAAATCTCTCCTCATATACACCGTATATTGCTACTGCATTTCGTAAAAGACCCCGAGTGCTAGAATCATCATCATCATCATCATCATCATCATCATCAGTCCCGTAGTCTGGTAATCTGGTAGACCGAACAAACGGCTTCCTTCATTCACCTCGATTTTCCGTCTTTCTCAGTGAGTCGCTCAGTGTCAAGCCTGTCCACTCTCGAATATTGTCTTCTCACCTCATTCTCTGTCTGCTTCTCTTTCTTCTTCCTTGTACAGTGCCTTGCAAACTTGTCTTGGCAAAGTCCTGGTGATTGTGAGACATGCCCATACCATTGCAGTTTACGTTTTCTCACTGTGGTCAGAAGGTATTCGTGAGGCCTAATGGATTGTCTGATCCTTTGCCATATTTCTTCATTGGTGGCACGGTCTTTGTATGAGACGCCGAGGATCTTTCGGAAGCATCTTCTCTCTGTGGCCTGTATCCTTTTCTCTAACTCAGCTGTTATGGTCTATCATTCACAAGCGTAGAGAAATATGGAGATCACCAGTGAGTGCATCAGTCTGACCTTTGAAATGAGTGCGATGCTCTTGTCGTTCCAGATGGGCTTAAGTTTTGTCAGCGCTGCTGATGTCTGTGAAATCCTGGAGAGTACTTCAGGCTTTGACCCTTCAGCTGTTACAATTGCCCCCAAATACTTGAAGCTGTGTACTGTTTCGAGCTTCGTACCTTGGACCCTGATGTCAGTGCTGATGCCCTTGGTGTTGTTGGTCATCAGTTTGGTCTTCTTTGCACTGATGTCCATGCCGTAGGCTGCTGAGGTTTTGACGAGGTTCTCTACTAAGCTAGCTAGTTCTTGCTCATTTCCTGCTAGCCCATCAATATCGTCTGCAAAACGTAAGTTCGTGACCGTTTTTCCTCCGATACTGACTGTCCCTTCATTCGTTTCAAGCGTTTCAACCATGATTATCTCCAGAAAGATGTTGAATAGTGTAGGAGAGAGTAGACAGCCTTGTCTGACTCCTACAGTAGTTCTGAACCAGTTCTCTATGCTGACGTTGAAGTCTACTGTTCTGGTGGCCTTGTCATGGAGGTGCCCTATTACTGTGATGAGGTTGGCATTGATGTTGTACAGTCTCATGGTCGCCCACAAGGCTGCATGCCATACCCTGTCAAATGCCTTCTTGTAATCAACGAAGACGTGGTACAGATCTTGCTGGTGTTGGAGGTACTTCTCACACAATATCCTGAGGTTGAGGATCTGCTCTGTTATGCTGCGCCCTGCTCTGAATCCTGCCTGCTCCTAGGCAATGATCTTTTCAGCCTGTGGCTTTAGACTGTTCAGCAGTATCCTCAACATAACTTTGCTTGGATGGCTTATAAGACTGATTGTACGGTGATTTGGACACTGTTGGAAGTTGCCATTCTTTGGGAGGGTGATGATCAGAGTGATTGGGTCTTCGGCGATGGCCATAATCCTGTTTGCCAGATCTTGTTGCAGATGTTTGTGAGGATCCTAATCATTGCTTCTCCCTCTGCTTGGACTGGTTCTGCTGGGGATGTTGTCCACTCCTGCTGACTTCCTATTTTTCAGCGATCTCACTGTTGCTTCTACTTCTTCACGTAGTATAAGGTGGTTGTCGTTGTTAGTTGCTGGAGAGACGTTCAGTACCTCTGGATCTATTGTGGCTCTGTGGTTGTAATGTTCTGCACAGTACTCTGTCCATCCTTTCAATATGTATTTTTCTTCTGTGCGGCAGTTTCCGGCTTTGTCCTGTCAGGAGGTAATTCGTCGTTGCTTTGTGCTTGCTAGATCTTGGACCAGCAGGTACGCTTTCTTGCTGTTGTACCTTTTTAAGTTTCCCTCAATTTCTTTGGACTGTTCTTTTATCCAGTTCTCTTTTGCTTTTTACATGCTTTTCGTGACTTCCCGTTGACTGCCTTATACTGCTCTGCCCCTTCTCTATCGTTCTTTTTCTTCTTCAGCTCCCCCCACTTGTCATACAGATTCAGGACCTCAGCTGTGACCCAGGGCGTCTTGACTGGGAGATGTCTAAAAAGGATCTCTCTGGCTGTTTCGGTCGTTGCTGTATTAGAGGTGGCGATCAACATGTCCATGTCTGTATCGTCAGTGTCGAGGATGGTGAGCGGTGGAAATTTCCCACCAATCATTGCCCGGAAGGCTTCTGCTACTTCGGGATCCTTCAGTTTCTCGAGATCAAATTTTATTCTTGTGTGGCTCTCTTTCTTGACCTTCTTTAGATGTAGCCTGAAAGTCATCATCACCAGATCATGGTCCCTTCCAATGTCCACTCCAGGAAAGCTTCGAGTCTTGGCTATGTTTATACTTGACTGTGCACGCCTCTTCACCATGATGTAGGCCACATATTTCCTTCCAGTTCATACAAGTCTCCTCGCCTATTTTTTCATTCAAATCGCCTTGCACAACTAGAATGTCTTTCTTCTGTGTTTTATCTACATCTTCTTGTAGCTGGTCATAGAAGTCTGTATGATGGTGATGTTGAATGGGGTTGCCCTAAGGCGGATGGTGATGAGCCGGCTGGAGACTGACCGACATCCCATGACAGTACTCACGCTGTCCTTGTGGACAAGGAGCCCAACTCCCTGCTCATGTTTGTCCTCTCTGCCACTGAATTACAGTTTGTGGCCTTCCAAAGTAGTTGTTTCTCCGATGTTCTTCTATCGCATCTCACAGAGTCCTAGGATGTTCCAGCGGTATATGTTCATTTCATATGTAAGCTCCTCAAGCGTTCCTGCTGCTCTCAGTGTTTTTCACATTCCAGGTGCCAATGGTGATGTTGTTCCTGACACGAATCTTGCTGCTCTGAGCACCAGTCGCATACTTGCCACCTCCGCCCTGGTGCACGACGGAAGGCGCTGCACTTGTTGACCCTAGCGACGACCGAGGCGGTATGGGATGAGTAATGGTTGTCATTTTTCATTTGGTATGTCTAGGACAGCTGACGCCTGGTGGAGCCCAACCCTCTCCAGGCCTGACCATAGCTGATTTCCTCCAACTAGAATACACTAGTCATTTTGCGTAGCTTTGACCTATTAATGTGAACTAGCGCAAACAATGGGATGTTACAGAATTATTCCAGAAAAGTCTCAACCCCATCATCCCCTAACAAATT
This sequence comes from Megalonaias nervosa, assembly GCA_016617855.1. Classification (NCBI taxonomy): domain Eukaryota; kingdom Metazoa; phylum Mollusca; class Bivalvia; order Unionida; family Unionidae; genus Megalonaias; species Megalonaias nervosa. The sequence goes on along the minus strand of JAECUM010044333.1, from coordinate 5,632 downwards.
AAGCCATAAGCGCCTTTTAAGTCTAATTATTAAGATTATTATCAATTCTTGACAACACATACGTAAACATCTATTTATAGATCCTATGCAACTGCTACGCTCTTAAGATGCATGGATCACGTTGGAAGAACTAACTAAATATATTCTGTATTCATTACATCCATGAATAACAATTATAAACATTAAAAAAATTATAAAACTTATATAAAATCATGTACCAGGGGTTACAAAATATAATTAAACACCTATTGAAAATGAAATCCTTGATTTATACCCTGCTTTAGCAGTTACTAGAACTAAGGCGACATGAGCTCTTGAACATAACGTTGATGAGGATATTATTCTGTTGTGTGACACATGTTTTGGTCAGGCCTTTGTTGAGGTCACGTTTGGTCCAGTTACTGATAAATCAAATGGTATTGATAATTGTGATCATAGTTTAACCACTCATTATCTTCTGATCAGGATGAAAAACAATCACTTCTTGTCTAAAAGGAAAAATAGTCTGAGATCTCCTGCTTGTTTTAGAGGGAAAAGAGCGAAGCTGATTCTGCAGAGATAACAACTTGCTACTTTCTGGAAAATGGTGTAAAAAAGACGAGACCACCTGAGGTGCCCGCTGGCGATGAGTGGTCATTGAGCAATAAAATTAATTGTCCTAAGTCGTGAGCTATCAAATTGATTTTCCTAAGTTGTATAGACTGGACATTCCTAGTTTTAGCACATGAAACTCCCTTAACTGGTTATTTGGGAATCAATAAATCCTATCACAATATCCTATATCATTTTTCGTGGCCGTTAATTAATAGGTTTGTTTCTAAATACTGTAGATCTTGTCACATTTGTCAAATGGTAGGAAAGCCAAACTAAAAGATACCTAAAGATAATTTAATACCTGTTCCTGAATGTGATAACGCTTTAGCAGAATAATGCTAGCCTGTAGAGATCCTTTTCCTAAGACCAAGTCAGGCATCCAATCCGTGTTGACCATTATGTGTGCGTCAACAAGGTTTCATGAGGCAAATCCTTTACAGAATATTACGACTGAAGTAATAGTAAAAACCTTACTTAAGTATTTTACACTTTTTCTCTTTCCTATATCCCTCCGATCTGATCAAGGTTTTAATTTCATATCAGGGTTCTTCCAACAAGCTAGGTGTGAATTAGGTATCCTAACATTCAAGTTCTCTGCATATCACTTTGGCAATAACTAATCGTTTTCGCATAGTATTTACTCAAATCGACGAACTATAGCATGCAAAAACAATGCTTATGCGCGTCATACTACGTTTTATATAAACATCTCTTTCAAAAATATCAGATCCCGTACAAATAATCATTACAATATAATGTAATGATACAAAAACAAAATAAAAAAGAATTTAAAATTAACATACAAGCAATTAAACTACATATTCGTAACACTTTCCCCCATAAACAAACAAGAAAGGTTTATCTCACAATCCTTTGACAACTTGTACTTAAAATCAGAAACATAGTCAAATAGATTGAGCTCAGTATCGTCATTAGAAAGAAGTTTCCCTTTCAACAATTTCAAAGGTCCACGCACAGTATGTCCGAAAACTAGTTCAAAGGGACTGAATCCTAAAGATTCTTGAACGGACTCCCTAACAGCAAAAAAAAAAAAAAGTAAATGAATGCCTTCATCCCAATATTTTTTCGTATCAAAGCAATATGATCGAATCATATTCTTTAAAGGCTGATGAAATCTTTCTAATGACTTTTGGCTCTCAGGGTGATAGGCAGAAAGTTTAAATTTTTGAATGCCTAATTCGTGCATAGCTTGCTGGAAAATTCCAGACATGAAATTTGACCCTTGATCCGATTGGACAGATTTGGGAAGGCCAAATTGAGTACAAAAATCTTTATCAAACCTTTTAGTATGGCTTTGGTTTCGATATTTCTCAAAGGAATCGCCTCTGGGAATCTTCTTGACGCACACATAATGGTCAACAAATATTGGTTGCCTGACTTCCTCTTAGGTAAGGCACCACCACAATAGACCATAATTCTGCTAAATAGTTCGTCAAATGCAGGAATAAGTTGCAGATGAGCCTTAGGTATCTTTTGATTGGGTTTTCCTACCATTTGACAAGTATGACAAGATCTACAAAATTTACAAACATCACTTTTGATTTTTGGCAAATAAAAGTGAGTCAAGAACTTGTTATCAGTTCTATTTATCCCTAAATGACCAACCAAAGGAGTTTCATGGGCCAAACTAAGTATTTCCTGTCTGTAAGATTTTGGAATTACAATCTGATGGTTCACTGACCATTCGTCATTAGCAGGTATCTCGGGAGGTCTCCATTTTCTCATAAGAATTCCATTTTTAATGAAATAACAGACAGGTACTTCAGTGGCTTCAGTTTCACTAATGTCCTTCTGAAACAAACAGGTGATCTCAAAATCTTTTTCCTGTTCGACGACAAGTGACTGTCGTTTTTCGCCCTGGTTAGATAAAAGAGAATGAGTAGTTAAAAGAGGATCACTGTGATCAATACCTTTCGATTGATCCAAATTAGAAGTGAAAGTGACCTTATCAAAATCCTGAACAATACATGTGTCAGCTAAAGGAATATTGTCCTTATCAAAATCATTCTCAAGAGCTTTCTTTACCATAGTTCTGGTAACTGTACAAGCTGGGTATAAATTAGGGTATTCATTTACAACAGGATCAACTTTCTGATCCAAAGAAGGCTTGTCAGTTACAAATGAATTAACCACAACCTTGTCTCCAGCTAGGTCGTTGCCTCGCAACAAATGAATGCCCTCAACGGGTAAAGTAGACACTATACCGACTGTCACAGGTCCTGAAACTAAGTCTGATGACAAATTTACAGAATGGAGAGGAACATTAACAAAGCCGTACTCTGCTCCCTGAATGAGAGCACTCTCATTAGAACAGGACTTCTCAGAAAAAGGGAAAATACCTGACACTAAAAGAAGAAGATCCTGTATCCCTTAAAATTTTAATAGGGATAGGATTGGCCAAATCACCGAAGAGTGATATAGAACCTTTCGACATGAATGGTTCATAATTCTCCACAATAAAATCAGATTTGGGTTTGTGAGACCCAACAAATGTATTGTTTTCAATACATGACCGTGACCTTGACCTCTTGGAAATAAGAGCATTTGGGATAGGTCTATCTTAATTCTGAGACCTATATTTCAACTTGAAGCAATCAGAAATGACGTGTCCTTTTTTCTTGCTATAGGTACACGTAGGAATAGACAAGGATTTTGGATCAAGTTTATCAGAAGCTTGAGTTTTAGAAGTTGTGCCAGACTGAGTTTTAGGAGGAGTCGTATTAGGCTGAAATACCTTTCTACTAGTAGACTGCTGAGTGAATGATTTGTCTACAACAGGAACTTTATGAGTTAAGGAATACTCATCAGCAGCAAGAGCAGCATTTTCCAAGGTTTGAACATTGTGCTCTTCAAGATGATTCTTAATGTCATTAGGGACACAGTTTTTTGAACTCTTCAAGTAACACAAGTTGTTCAAGACTTTCATAATCATGTTCAACTTTTTTGGCTAAGCACCATGTCTTAAATAACTGCTCTTTTTCTCTATCAAATTGAACATAAGTTTGTCCAGCTTCTTTTTTATAGTTTCTTAATTTTTGCCGATAAGCCTCAGGGACTAACGCATAACCCTTTAAGATGCACTCCTTAACCAAATCCTAGTCAGAACTCTGTTGTACTGACAGGGATGCATAAATATTTCGGGCTTTACCAAAAATTACACATTGCAATAATTGAGTCCAATTCTCCCTTGGCCATTTCAAATTTTCAGCAACTTTTTGAAAATAAATAAAATATTTGTCTACTTCCTTTTCACTAAAAGGGGGAACTAACCTAATATTTTTTTGTAATGTCAAAACTTGAATTTGTATGTGAAGTGGAATCGTGCCTTTCACTTGCTAGCTCAATTACTTTCATTTCAATTTGAAATTCCTTTTCACCCTTATCCGTTTGCATCTGTACGTGCATTTGTTCTTTTTGAAACTCCAATTGTATTTGTTCTTTCTGTAATTCCATTTGCTTATCTTTCTTTCTTTCTTTCATATCTTTCTTTCTCCTTCTCTTCAAATTGTAATTGTTTATCTTTCTCCCTCTCCTGTCTCCCCCTCCTTCTCTTCAAACTGTAATTGCAATTGCTTCTCTTGCAATTGCAATTGTTTCTCTTACTCCTCTTTTTCATAAAGCATTTGATTATCTTTCTCTCTTTCCTTTTTCTGAAGCTCGAGCTTCCTTAACTCCAATTCCATCTTGTATTTCATTTTTAATTCCATTACTTATATGTCAGAGTCCGATACCGACTTACTGACCGAAGCCCAAACACGTATCCAAAACATTCTTCTCTACCAAATATTGAACCAAATTCTTTTAATTTCTTGTTTCGTTAAGGAAGATTTTGCTTCAGAAAGATCGTACTTTCTGGCAAGTTCAAGCAACTCATCTTTTGTTTCAGACTATAAAACTGCTCCTGAGTTGGATTAGAAAGACATATTTCCACTTTTGATGACATTGTAAATGAAAGCCTGTTGTTTTCACTAAAGATTTCAAACAAAATGTAAAATAGTACTTGGGATTTGAAAACTAGGGGAATTTAAAATTCAAAAAACAATTTTCAGAAATATCTTAGCCAAATTTAAATATCCCAAGGACGAGCTTCCCAATTTTCTTTTTGTTACGTTTAGGCTCATTCAAAAGTAACAAAAGAGAAGAGTGTAACCAACAAGCTTTGTAAGTTTTAACAAAAATAATTTATTTCCTTAGAAAACACCCTGAAAAGGTGAAAATAGAAAATAGGACTTACAGTTTGTGATGATTATACAAATATGTATCCTAGTTCTGAAAAAATACAAGTCCAATCACTAAATAATTTTAACTGCATCCAGGTTCGAATCTTGATGACGTTCCAAAATGGAGGATGATGACGTCAGGCGAAGTCTTCATACGAATATCAAGAGTTCCACGTTGAACCACAACTTGTAATGTTTCAATTTAGAATAAATTTCCATCGAATGTCTTTGTCACTAGTATAGTTCTCCAGGGAATAAATTATTATATTCTAAACAAATAGATGCTCTTCTGAACATGCTGTCATTTATGACAAAACATCTCGAGCTCCAAAGATGTAAAAATATAACTCTTTATGGCACATAATAGAAATATTTCCTTCTTCTTGAAGATATATTGTACGACTCAATATTTCACGGGGATCTGAGTATTTTTAAACTAAACTGAGACGTCATTTGAGGAGCGCACGATAGAACGCGTGGCTATTTCGCAATAAACAATGCAATTTCTCGTGGGCCAGGAAATGACTTTGGCAATAACTAATCGTTTTCGCGTAGTATTTAGTCAAATCGACAAACTATGGCGTGCAAAAATCGTACTTATGCGAGTCATACTACGTTTTATATAAACATAATATCTCTTTCAAAAATAACAGATCCCGTGAAAATAATCATTACAATATAATGTAATGATACAAAAATAAAATAACAAAGAATTTAAAATTAACATACAAGTAATTAAACTGCATATTCGTAACAATACATACATACATACATGCATACATTCATACATACATACA
>JAECUM010044332.1:0-13660 GCA_016617855.1 Megalonaias nervosa | reverse complement strand
TTGCTAAACGAAAAGCATTTGCTGCAGAATCTAAACAAATAACGATGATGCTTCCGTTAAGTACAATATTTGGATTTTGCCGTGAATACAACAAAGTTTTTCGCGGAATAAAACATACGCTTATTTTAGATCGAGCTGATCGAAACGATTGTATAATGCATGCCGATGGGGTGGCTGAAGGACAGTTTGCTATTACAAGATTAGCGCTGTGGATGCCACGAGTTGTCCCTTCTGTGGCTAAAACGATGGAACTCGAATCATTATTGACCGCTTATACAAAAAAAGATACACTTCCAGCAAAACAAGATTTATCAAACAGCGATTCCTAACACAACCGATTACACATGGCGTGTGACAACTACAGCTAGCGAACAACTACCTCGACATTTGTTCGTCGTATTTCAACGACAGGCACGTCGTAATGATCAAGAAATGAACAACTCCGTATTCGATAACCCTGATGTCAGACGAATATTTGTTAGAGTAAATTCTAAACAATATCCCGAACGTGTAATAGAATGCAATTTTGCTGACGATGAAACAAAAAACATATCTCGACCGTATATGTATCTTATGGAAGCAATGCAAAAGTATCAAGACTCAGACAGTGGATCTCAAATATCAGTAGAAGAGTTTCGATCGCTCTATCCCATCTTTTATTTCGACATATCGAAACATTCCGAACGAGCTATCGGATCAACTGCTGACGTTGAGGTCACCTGGACACTTGGCGTACTGCCAGCCGAACAGTATAACGTATATGCACTAGTTGTCAGTGACAGATTCTTAACGATTGACGCGACCAAAGGAAGAATGACTGTACAAGTTTAATCTAACAACCTTGATATAAAATAATGAAAACCAAGTACACAACTCGAGAAATATACCTAACATCTGGTCAAGTTGAAAAATTATCAGCAGCTGTTGCTAAACGCAGCTCTGTTTCTTTGATGATATCTCCGAAGACTTTGAATAAAACAGCGGTTAAAGTAATGCTAACGCAACAACAAATCGACAAACTCGATAAGGGAAAACCCTTTGTCCTTAAACTATCTGTTTCACAAATAACAGCAATGTCAAAACAAGGTGGATTTTTTGGACCAGCACTATCCGTATTAGCTAGCACAATACTACCGAAAATTTTGCCGGTGTTAGGTACATTGGGACTAGCAGCAGCGTCTGGCGCAATATCTGGCGCAACGAAAAAAGCAGTTGAGGGTAGTGGAATAAAAAAAATAGTTTAAAGATAAATTGTAAATGTCTATGGTAACAAAATTTTATGTGACTGATAAATATAATGCCACAACGAAAAACAAAATCGTCGAAAAAAAAGAAAACAACGAAACGTCGAAGAACAACCAAAGGAGGAATTATTCCTTTCGCTCCACTTTTAGCGGGACTAGCGGGAAGTCTACTGCCAAATCTGCTGGGAATAGGAGGACGAGGACTAACATTGCCGGGAACACAGCCTCCCCGCTAAGTAACTTTGATATACTTGATAAACTAAAACAAGTAAAAAATTTCCACGGAGTTTATTCTAAAGATGAACTCGACACCGAAGGTGTTGCATCAGGTGGTTCATGTGTGATAAATATACAAGATTTCAATGACGGATCCGGCACGCATTGGGTAGCAGTTTATAATAACAACTATTTTGACTCGTTTGGACTTCCTCCAAGCGACGCAATAAAAAAATATATAAACAAAAAATATAAAAAAATATATTATTCGTCCAATCAACTTCAACCTGTTGGAACATCTGCTTACGGATATTATTGTATAATGTTTGTCCGACAGATGTCAAAAGATCCTAATTTTTTAAAGTTTATTTTGCAGTTTGATAAGCAACCTTCTCACGCTAATGATGAGATTGCAATTAATTTTTGTAAAGCTTACTAATAATTTTATCTAAACTTACAAATATATAATGTCAACATATTGTCTCAAATGTAAAACTAAAACAGAAAATAAGGATGAGAGGACGGAAAAAACAAAAAATAATAGAATGATGCTAAAAAGTATTTGTGCTGTTTGTGGTAGAAAGAAAAGTATGCTTTTGAAATCGACAACTGGATCTGGAATGTGTCCCGACAGAGTTATATTGATTGATGATTAATCTTATGAAACATAATAAAATAAAAATGAAATGCAATTGCGATTGTGACAAAGATCTTTGTATCGAACAAGATAAAATCGTCACATACTGTCAATCATGCAATCGCCGTGAGGTAATTGGCAGCGGAATTGACATTCACAAAATTATTGGCAAATTGCCAAAACCAAAAGGAGGTTGGACATTGCCAGGCCATAGGTATACTGGACCTTATAATCCTCTTGATAAACAACTAGATGAAAATGATAATCCGCTGCCAGGACAAGAACCTTATAATCAAGTTGATGCAATAGCAATGCGTCACGATATCTGTTACGGGGACAACGAGCAAGATAAGGCTGATTGTGATAAAGTAATGTTAGACGAACTTCGTGATATGGAGCCAACAAATGTACGAGAACGTTTTGATAGAAGACTGGTACAGGGTTTTATTGGAGCAAAATATAAATTAGGACTCGGAAAGGAATTATACGATGATCTCGCAGCCGAACTACACAAACCTAAAAAAAAAAGTTTACGCGAGGTAAAGTTGTCGCGAATGCCGTTGACGATATCTGGGCGATAGATCTAGTAGATGTGTCAAATCTAGCTCAGTTTAATGATAATAAGAAATATTTGCTTAATGTCATAGATATTTTTAGCAAATATGCTTTTAGTGTTCCAGTTTCAGATAAGACAGGAACGTCAATAACTGACGCGCTAAAACAGGTCATCGTTAGTACAGAAAGAAAACCAAATAAAATCTGGACCGATCACGGAGCAGAATTTTTCAATAAAAAGTTTGAGCAGTTTCTAGAACAAAATAACATTAAAAAATATGTTACAGGGAACGAGGGAAAAAGTGTTGTAGTAGAGCGATTTAATCGCACTCTAAACGAAAAAATACACAAATATTTGACAGCTAAAAATACCAATAAATATATTGACAATTTACAAAACATTGTTGACGAATATAATAACACGAAACACCGAACCACTAAACTATCGCCAAACGACGCAATCAAAAATCCGATATTAGCAAATGAAAACATGTACCGCAGACATAAATTTGAGGTGGGTGATCGGGTTCGGATTTCTTTGACTAAAAAAACATTTGAAAAAGGATTTACTCCAAACTGGACTGAAGAAGTGTTTGTAGTTGATAAAGTACTTTTAACAATACCTGTAACATACGCGCTAAAAGATCTGGCAGGGGAACCGATCATTGGTAGTTTTTATGAACAAGAACTTCAGAAAACTGAGCAAGATGTTTTCGTTATCGAAAAAGTGATTAGGAGAAAAGGCGATAAAAGTTTAGTTAAGTGGCGTGGGTATAGCGATAAATTTAATAGCTGGGTACCAACTAAGTCGATCCAATAACGTTATTATAAATTTGTTCGTATTTCACAAGCACAGATTTACATTTGATAGTTTTACATAACGAAATTAAATGTAATTTTCTTTCATTATCAACTGGCATTAAATTAAACATCTTAGCAAAAATAAAATCGTATTTTATACTCCTTCGCTGGCCAGTTATTTTTAGATTTAAAAACGGCCTGATAAGATGCCAAAATATCTGTTGTTCGGTAACAGTAAAATTAAATTTTATTATTTTCTTAGCAATGTGATACTTAACATTATATCTTCCTGTTGTTGGTCTGCTGTAATTTGTTCTGTCAGCGATGGTGACTATTTCATCATCATCGTCAGATTCGTTGTTGTACAAAATATCATCTTCGCTATAACCAGCAGATTTGTCTATTATATCGGTAGAGATTGTAATATTATCTGCGACTTTATCGCTAGTGATTTTAACATTGTCTGCGATTGTATCTTCCACATATATTTCAGCAAGTCGTTTCATCAAGTTCATATTATAATATACTTTTATCTAATTTATTGTTATAAGATATGACCGACGAGGTAAAATATCATCAAAAGGTTAATATATTAAATTACAAGGAACTAGCCGAAGCAGTTCGAAAATGTCTGTCAGGTTATAGTTCGTATTCCGTTGACGTTATTGTTACGCAAGGTGATTCTCATAAAATATTACTAACAGCAGCAGAAAAAAATAAACTTAATGAAAATGCTTTTATAACATTAAAATTTGATCGCGATGATATTATGGCATTTGCACATAGCTGTCTTACTAAGACAGAATTACGAAATATTATTAATCATCATATCTAAAAACAATCCTGGCATCGTATTCGATTGAAAAAGCTGATCTTGTTATTCCATCGGCAACATATTTTACTGCCCTGGAATTTATCTTATAGTGTTTTGCCGCAGATGAGATTGAAGGAAATTTCATCTCTTCTCCAGTTTCCAAATTTACTGAAATAACTGATCTTCTAGGGTTTCTGAAATTATTACCGTCAGAATTGAATCCACGTCGGGTGTTTTCTTCTGGTGTAACTAGATCTAAATTTTCTAAACGATTATCAGTTTTATTTTTGTTAATATGGTCAATAAATAAAGTATCTCGGATAACGCCATTAAACGTCTCATAAACAAAACGGTGATTATAATAACCAACATGATCGGTTAGTGTTCCTCTGACATTTATACGTAAATATCCGCTATTATTCAAATTTCCAATAACTTTTTTTGTCCTTATATGTCGTATAATTCCCTTATCATTTGCTTCGTATAAATCAAATACTTTATGACGTTGAAACTCATCTTGTAAAGATAGATTTTCAATATTGTCATCAGTAATCGAGCCATTTACTCGATAGACTCGCTGCCCTTCTGGAATATCCTCGCAGAACAAAGTATAAATAAAATCTTTTCTAAACATTTCCGTTCTCTCAGCATTATCTCCATTTACACTAATCTTATAACCCGCTGGTGTTGGTTTTCCTATAGATTTTTTAGATTTTATGTTAATAACCGAACCTAATGCATTTCCAGCGTAGAAGTTATACTTCGGATGAACATAATATGCTTCTTGCTCCTCTGCTGTCAATCGAATGTATCTCAGATTTTGTGTCATTATACTATAAGGATTTTATATCTCTAATTGTTTGTTCAGCTGGCGTGCAGTGAGTTATCGATCGAACAATCAATTAAACATATAATATTACACTATTATATAGCAATGCTGAAATTACGTGATATAGCCAAGAAGAGTCTTATGGGAGAACCTGAAAAAATAGCGACTGCCTTTACAGGATTCGACAACAGTTATCGGTTTGATAAACAAATCGTACTGGTAAATTTTACTGCAACAAATCTCTATCATTTGCTAGAGCCAACTGTAAAACGTGAACTTGAAAAACATAAGGGTCTAAGAATACTAGTGCAATATCACGTTATATTTTCAAAGCTACTCGTGACAGAGGAATCGACTGACAAGGAAATCGCAGACCCTTACATTAATGCAAAATCAAGGCGTGTTTTGCTTGGGACTGATCTTTTGTCACTAGCTGATGAAATACACCAAGAAATTTGGAAAAAGGTAGAAGAATATACTGAATCGGGTTCGGGTTGGAAGTTTGAAATGATCAAGGAAATTTTATTTCACACAATAAAATATGACGTATTACGCGGTAGTTCGTATATTGATTTACCACCAAAAATAAAAAATAAAAAATGCTGTGTAAACGTCAAAAACCTCGATAACAGATGTTTCCAATGGGCTGTTCTTTCTGCACTATTTCCAGCAGAAAAAGACGCTGGTCACGTATCAAAATTAAATTTTAAAGGCATTGACTTTCCAGTGGCAGAAAATCAAATACCAAGGTTTGAAAAGCAAAATAATGTTTCGATCAACGTTTTCGGACCAGATGAAAAAGAAAACGTCTCTCCTAGGTATATTTCAGAAAAAGCTTCACAATCGACTATAAACTTACTGTTTTATAGAAATCATTACGTTTGGATTAAAAACTTCACTGGACTAGTTGGCGGACAGTATAATAAACGAAAGAAGAAAACGTTCTTTTGTTATCGCTGCTTGCACGGTTGTAATGACAATGAAAAATTACAAAAGCATTTGCAGTACTGTAGTGACGTACAACGTATAACAATGCCGTCTAAAAAAGATAGTTTATTGCATTTTGTCAATTATAATCACAAACTAAAAATTCCTTTCGTCATATACGCCGATTTCGAATGCTTACTTCAGCCTGTACTTGGCGTAGAAAATAATCCTAACCAATCGAGTACAAGAAAAACTCAAAATCATGTTCCGTGCGGAGTAGCGTATAAGATAGTTTGTTGTGCTGATTCGAGATTATCCAAACCAATCAAATTATATCGTGGTAGAAATCCGGCTGTCTGGCTTCTCAAGCGGTTGATTAGCGAAGTTGATAATATATTTTATCGTTTGAAAAGAGTAACTCCAATGATTAAACTGACACCTCAACAAGAATCTGATTATGAGCAAGCAGAAATTTGTCATATTTGTGAAAAAGCTTTTGATGATAACAAGAAAGTACGTGACCATTGCCATCTAACAGGACAGTATCGTGGAGCGGCTCATGATCAATGTAATTTAAAATTTCATGCTCCAGATTTTATTCCAGTTATTCTTCACAACTTTCGAGGATATGATAGCCTCATTATCGTAGAAGCTTTTGGTGATCCCGACGTAAAATCTCGCTTAAAACTCGATAACGTAATCAAATGTATTCCAAATAATTTTGAAAAGTATATATCAATTACGCTAGGTAAGTTGCGTTTTATTGACAGCCTGCAGTTTATGGCAGCATCATTGAATAAGCTGGTAAAAGGTTGTAGCGAGTTTGATAACTTACAAGATTGTTTTGGTGATAAATTTAATCTACTGACCAAAAAAGGAGTATTTCCGTACAAGTATCTCGATGATTGGAGTAAATTTGATGAAACTTCGCTACCTGACAAGGACAAATTTTACTCACAACTTAAAAATAAAAATATAACCGATGATGGTTACAAATATGCACAAGATATCTGGAAAGAATTTGATTGTAAGACGTTTGGCGATTATCATGATTTGTACCTAAAAACTGATGTCTTATTGCTGGCGGACGTATTTGAAAGTTTTCGAAAAGTGAGCTATAACAATTATGGACTAGATCCTTGTTGGTATTATTCTGCTCCCGGGCTGTCGTGGGACGCATTGTTAAAGTTTAGTAAAGTAAGGTTAGAATTACTGACTGACATTGATATGTTCAATTTTATCGAAAAAGGTATCCGAGGCGGTATTAGCGTGATAACAAAAAAGTATGCGGAAGCAAACAACAAATACTTAAAAGAGTATAATCCTAATCTTCCTTCGAAGTATATAATTTATCTAGATTGTAATAATTTGTACGGTTATTCTATGGCAGAACCAATGCCTTTTGGTGGATTTCGTTGGATCACGGCTGAGCAATTTCTATCAGAGACAGAAAAAAAGATACCCGACGATGTTTCGTACTTCGTTGAAGTTGATCTCGATTATCCAACTTCGCTACACAATTTACACAACGATTATCCCTTCTGTGCAGAATCGATGGTCATAGATTATAGTACGTTGTCTCAAGAACAACAAGCGTTAACATCACCAAGACAAAATTCTATGGTCAAAAAACTAGTACCAAATTTACTCGATAAGAAAAATTATGTTTTACATTACAAAGTTTTAAAACAAGCAGTAGATGCTGCTCTTGTTTTGAGAAAAGTTCATAGAGTTTTAAAGTTTAATCAGTCGCCGTGGATGAGAGGTTATATTAACTCAAACACTTCGAGAAGAGCTGTAGCAAAAACTGATTTTGAAAAAAACTTCTTTAAGCTCATGAACAATTCCGTTTTTGGTAAGACGATGGAAAATATTAGGAAACGCGTAAATATCGAGCTAGTTAATGATATCAATCGCAGAAACAAACTTGTGTCAGACGATAATTTTGTTAGCATGAAAATTTTAAATGAAAATCTTGTCGCAATACAAAGAAGAAAAACAAATCTAAAACTAAATAAGCCAATTTACGTTGGAGTTTCCGTGTTAGATTTATCGAAGTGGCTCATGTACGATTTTCATTATAATTTTGTTAAAAATCAGTGGCCGTCCAGTAGACTATTGTTTACTGATACCGATTCGCTCGTGTACGAAATCGAATGTGAGGACGTCTATCAGGATATATACGATAATCGACATCTGTTTGATCTTTCCGATTACCCTCGTGACAGTAAATTTCATGACGACACGAATAAAAAGGTTATTGGTAAGTTCAAAGATGAAATGAACTCGAGCATCATCAAATATTTTATTGGATTACGCAGTAAAATGTACGCGGTATTGCTAGATAATAATAAAATAACGAAAAAGGCAAAAGGTCTGCCTCGCGATTTTGTTAAAAAGTTTATGAAATTTGATGATTACAAGTACGCGCTTGATGGCGGTGTTAGTTTTATAAGAGCAATGGCTATTCGAATCATCATAAACTCGAAACAGATGTCATTATCAAACGCGGATTGAGTAATTTTGATGACAAACGTTATTGTGAAAATGGAGTAGATACATTTGCACTTGGTTATTGTTTTGATGATAGATCTATACTCGATATTATATTCGATGACTAAGGTATGAAATTTTATCTAAACTTTAGAAATAATGTTTGAAAATTTGACAGTCACAAACAGTTACAATAGCAAGATCAAATATCTAATGATGAACGGCAAACAGTTGACAGTCGAAATTAATAATGAAACATCAGGTATATGTTTTACCGCAGTTCGAGACAAGCTAAAACTTTCTCTTACCAGATCTGATGACAGCGAGTATTTCAATTACCTCGAACAATTGATCCAGAAGTTGTTAGCGGAATTTAAAAACCTTCACAATCCGATCAGCCAACAAAAATATACTAAACTTACAATCGATCTTGATCGATCAAAAGTATATTTTATCGACAAAAAATATCCTCTTAACAAACCACAAATAAAAGATTTATTTGAGTCTCGTCGCTGTGTGAGCGGTAAAGTAAAGTTTAGTCTCTACTATCGTGATGATGAAATATTTCTAATTTCAACAGTAGAAACATTGATAATTGGTGATGAGGTATAAAATAATATCACTTACCTGATCTCGCCCGGTGAAGACGTCCCCTTGAACGCGTAGCACGCAATGACTATGAGAGAATTTGACCGCCTTATATACTGCTGTTCTGGAACATTCTGGAAAATCACGTGATTGAGTCTGACACATCTCCGCGTGACGTTGCAGTATAACTAAGACATGTTACCTGGCTTGGTTGATGTGTGATTGATTTTCAGACTGCGTACATCAAAGGCTTGGCTTATAGAGAGTATTGATTGATTTCCAGATTACATTACCTTATGCAACGTCTGTTGCGTACATCAAAGGCTTGGCTTGTAGAGAGTATTGATTGATTTCCAGATTACATTACCTTTTACAACATCTGTTAGGTACACATGTAATATATTAGTGTAAAAAGTATAGGATTATATCTGCGCTAGAACGACCTCTTGGTTTTGAGAAAAATAAAAAAAATCGTTTGGGGTGGGAGTTTTAGGGTCTCTGAGAGAGTAATTGTATTTGTTCTGAGAGTGGGGAGGGGGTAAAAAGAGGTCTTGCGCTAGAATCGGCCTTTCTTCTTACTACTCCTTGTCCACAAGTAGGGCACAATCTCAGGAATCTGACAAGCACTTTTCTGCTGTGAACCTTGCGTCTTTAAATGTTGTTGGTAACAGAAATTGCTGACAAACGTGCGCTGACAAACTGGGCAATGCACTCGTTCTTGTCCTTGGTCCAGACAGGGCTTAGAGGCTAAACATCCATCACATTTCGATCCACAATACTTGTGTTGCTCTCGATTGTTATAGCCATAGTCACATTTCTCACAGTAATAACTGTATTCCAGAAATGCAGTGACACTGGTAATGGGATCGAAATGTTCATCGTGATGATAGACGTGAATGTATTTTCCGTCTTTGAAATTTTTGCCTCGAAACAACAGAGGTCCGCGTACTTCTGAGGTTGCACTTTCAAGGTGTAGCGTGGAGCCAAGACGTTTTGCAATTTTTGGATTTCAGGAATGCCACAGGGTGTGTCTTTGGAAAGGCCAGCTTGCTGTAACAGGAGTTCTGCATCTCTTTGTTGTTTGGCTCGGCTAGATTTTTGAATAGTTTGTAAGGCTCTTTTCCACTCTGCCGTGTCGTTCTTGCCGGCATACGTTCGTCCCACCACGATGGCACGGGCTAAACACATCTGGTCTTGAGGGTTGTTAATTCGGATGAGGCTCGTTTTGGTGATGCGAACGTCGTCCACCAATAACACCTTTTTACGTCCTGTCCCTTTGGGAAGAGGAACGTGGGTCATGAACAGTGTCGCTTTTCCGTCAGTGATGTGAAATTTGTCGTTGGATTGCTGCACGTGTTGAATCTTGTCCATGACTTTGGAAGGCGTCAATTCTGATGGACTGCTAAACTCGATCCAAACGGGGGTCTTCAAACTGTCATGATGAATGGAAAGTCTCAAGTGATCGTCTTCTTTGGCTTCACATTGCTGTTTCAGTGTGGTTAACAAAGAATCCCACACATCAGTGATGAACCCTTCTGCTTTCTCCAACGGTACGTCGAACTTGAAATCTTTAAACTTCACCGCGTACGCGTAGGCTGTAGTTCTAAATTTTCTGGAGGAACGTTTGTCAGTCTCTCGAATGTGGTAGTACTTTTCAGGGTTTACTGGTGGTGATGGACTTCGACTAGGTGTAGACCTCTCCGGTGTAGTAACAGGGTTGGACTGTTTGGCTCGGGAAGGTCTTTTTCTCTTGGGTCGTAATAAAGAAGTCTGATACATTTGTTTCAGACTTCTTAACTCTGCCAAAATGTCCAAGAGTACCATTACCGTTTGACTTTCACTGTTCTCCTTCTCTCCTAGACTTTGTTTCTTCTCTGCAGCTTCTTCCTGTCGTTTCCTTCTTGTCTCCTCTTCTCGCTGTTGCTGTTCAAGGAGAAATGCTTGTTCTGCTTCTTTCTGCTGTTGTAAAAATTTCTCCAATTCTTCTTTCTGTCTGTTGAAAATCGTCGACGTGTGGTAAAGAAGGAGAAGGTGACGAAGGTGCTGGTACCGGCACAAATTCTTGTGAAGAAGAGAGAAAATGTGCTAAATCCCAATTGAAATCAACCTCTTCTGGTAGTAGTCCTGTGTTGACTTTGGTAGCCACTGCCATGCCATCGCTTCTCGTCTCCAAAGCCAGTGCACCCCAATTCATCGTCTTCTTAGTTTCCGTCATGTTTCACAAAACAATGTCGCATCGATTCACTGCACACAGGCGCTAATACACCTATATAGGGAATGTGACGTCACAGGTAGCTCTCTTCGGATTGGAAGACAGACTCCGCGAAGTGACTGAATTTTGTAACGCGTGTTGGAATTGGTGAACAATTTCAATCCGTTTCGGTCCGGTCTTCCACTATAAATAATCGCGGTTCACTTCATTCCCTTCACCTGTTCCTCGTCACAAAGTTGTGGACCAACGTTCAATCGTCTACTTTCGTATCGTCGTTGTTTTTCCATTCGGACTTACCCATGTATGTGAGATCATCATGGAGAATCGTTAGGATCACCGAGACAAGCGTTTGGAAAAGAAGGACTTATGTGGAAAGACAAGGCTGTCTGACGCGAGTTCTGATTTATGGTCCAGAGGTTAGACGAAGTTTGAGAAAGAGAAGAAGACCTATGTGATGCCCTCTATGTTAACGGAATGGTGTTAACATAACAAACAACGGCCCTTTTCAGGGCCACTCCACTGCCTGGAAAAGATTTAGTCTTTCTTGCCTAAAAAAATTTAAAACATACTCTACTATCCACTGACACGAACACGAATGCATAACACTTTGTATAGAAATGAAACAGGTGGCATGACGTCACGGTACTTGCTACATTGTTGCAAGTGTCCAGTACCGTGACGTCATATTGACCCATGGTGTGCTAGTCGCTATACAAAATTCCCATTGTCCGTAGAGTGTCCCAGGGTGATATTTTGTCCGTAGAAATCTTGTCCGTAGACGTACCCAGGGATGTCTGTAATGTATTTTCACATTGTCCGTAGGGTGCCCCCCTTCACTACTGATGTGAGATGGAGTGGGGGCTTCGGTTTACAACCCACCTAGGGGTATGTACCAGCCTATGCGCGGGCTGGAGCCCTTGCCTCATCTCAAATCTCATAGTACAACCGGAACTAAAAATCCACCTACATACTGTATAAAACCTAACTACAGGATAGATGTCCTTGATATGCCTTACAGGGGCCTGATTACTCAGCAGGGGCGTCTGTCTCA
Source organism: Megalonaias nervosa (assembly GCA_016617855.1). Taxonomy (NCBI): domain Eukaryota; kingdom Metazoa; phylum Mollusca; class Bivalvia; order Unionida; family Unionidae; genus Megalonaias; species Megalonaias nervosa. The sequence goes on along the minus strand of JAECUM010044332.1, from coordinate 1,293 downwards.
ACACACACAAAAAAATGCACACACACTTCCTTCTTATGTATAGAACTATTTACTTATCCTACTACCCACGCATGTGCCTCTACCGTTAAATCAATATATATATATATATATATATATATATATATATATATATATATATATATATATATATATATCCTTTCCCAAAAAAAAAGAAAGAAAAAAAAAATATTACTCTATTTTTTTTTCTCTCTACTCCTCAACCCCGTCTTGCATGAGCCTTCACTGTTTTAACACACCATCATAGAAACACAATATTTTTTCTTCAAAATTACGAGAAAGAAATAAGTAAGGGGATAGACGATGGAGGAGGAAGAAAGCAAGAGGAGGGAAAAGGAGAACACAGAGGAGAGGAAGGGTACTACTGCAACCAACGAAAGTCGAACCAACACCAACCAACTAGCGAACAGAAAACCACAGCACGGACTTTCAAATAAAAATAGAACCCTTTCCCCTCCCTTTTTTTTCCCGGACAAGCGAAAGGTAGCTGACTTGAGAGACAAATCCACCTCGTAAGAAGGTATTATTGTCTGCCAAACTCGAACTACTGGCGATTTCTGGGATCCAAACTAGGTGCTGGGAAAAATATACTACCAAACTCCTGGGTGGAATCCTTCAAGCAACAAGCCTGTGTTGTCAAAAGATTTTCCACTACAAAGTCCTCTTGCCCACCTTTTTTTTTTTTTTCCGGACCAGCGATGTCCTAATACGGACCCAAAACAGGTGCTAGGGAAAACAAACTAGCAAACACCTGGGTGGAATCCTACAAACAACAAGCCTGTGTTGTCAAAAGATTTTCCACTACAAAGTCCTCTTCCTTTTTCCGGACAAGCTAAGGCCAAATAATTTTTAATTTTTTATTTTATTTTATTTTTTTCCGGACAAGCGAAAGGTAGCTGACTCGAGAGACAATTCCACCTCGTAAGAAGGTGTTATTGTCTGCCAAACTCGAACAACTACTGGCGATTTCTGGGACCCAAAACAGGTGCTAGGAAAAATATACTAACAAACACCTGGGTGGAATCCTTCAAGCAACAAGCCTGTGTTGTCAAACGATTTTCCACTACAAAGTCCTCTTGCCCATCTTTTTTTTCTTCCCGGACAAGCGATGTCCTAATACGGACCCAAAACAGGTGCTAGGGAAAACAAACTAGCAAACACCTGGATGGAATCCTACAAACAACAAGCCTGTGTTGTCAAAAGATTTTCCACTACAAAGTCCTCTTCCTTTTTCCGGACAAGCGAAGGTTTTTTTTTTTGGTTTTTTTTTTTTTT